>JACEIK010005502.1:77594-97707 GCA_018107945.1 Datura stramonium | reverse complement strand
ATACCTAATGCCTTGCTTGGTTGATAAAACGGGATTATTTAGAGACCGACTTAGAATTATCATATCACCCCTCAAAGAAGTAGTTGTGAGGCTAAGTTGAATTAAATGATTAGGTGCACGAGAGTCCCTACTCCTTTCCAGGTAAACCACATCCACGTAATTAATTGCCCACAAACTAGAATCAGCATCCTCGCTCACAATGGTGCAGTGAGGCTAGTTTGTCGTGTTTAGAGGCACGAAAGGCCATGAACATGCAATTCTAATTATGTGAGACGAAAATTGATAATTTAATACTTAACCCATTGAAATTCGTAATAGCACATGACTATCTAGTTTTAACTCTACGTTGCTCCTAGAGTGAATTCAGAATATGTCGTTGACCAAAAATTAGGCTTAATTAAATCTCCCTCAAAAATTTCTATAATCATCATTTTCGGTATTTAATATCACACTTGAACTAGATAGTTAGAGGAATGGGTCCAGTCCCTGTGGGTTTGACATTCCGGTTCTTTAAAAAGAGCCACTATATTACTTGCACGACCCGTACGATTGCGGTATGCGGGAGTCGTCAGTTGAGTTAGACTTTCGCTAAGTTTATTATGTTAATTATTCTGGTTGTTGATTGAGTTAGATGTATGCTTTTTCCATGGGTCGACTTGGGGTCTCTCGGGGTCCCTTTTCCCGTGTGGCGATCTGGCCCCGCTCGGGCCATGAAACCATGATAGGAGCGAGGACCAGCTTCTAGTTCAGCAGCCCCACAGGAACAGCCAGCTTAGCAGGGGGCATCTACTAGAAAAGGTGGTGGTCAGCGCCAAAACAGATTCTATGCTCTAGCATCCTGCCAGGAGAAGGAGGTCTCCCCGGTTGTAGTCATTGATGTGTTACGAGTATTCCATCTTAATGCATATGCATTGTTACATCCAAGGGTATTTTGTATTTTGTGATGCCCTATGTTGCTAGTAGTTTCGGATTCAGTCCTGAAATCTTATCAGAACCCTTTTCAGTGTCTACTCTAGTTGGTGATTCAGTTGTAGCTTGATGGGTGTATAGAAATTGCCTAGTCACAATTCTTCATAAATTCACCTCAGTGGATCTAGTAGAGTTTCCATGACCGATTTTGATGTTATTTTAGGCATGGATTGGCTATTTTCATGCTATGCCTCAGTGAACTGTAGAACTCGGGTAGTGGAGTTCATATTTTCGGGTGAGCCAGTCTTAGAGTGGAAGGGTATTTCAAGTGTGTCTGTAGGTCATTTCATTTCTTTCCTTAATGCCATAAAGATGATCTCTAAGGGTTGCGTGTACCATCTAGTTAGGGTTAAGGATTCCATGTTCCAGACCCTAACTATCCAATCAGTTCCAATAGTATGTGAATATCCATAAGTCTTCCCAGATGATTTACTGGGAATCCCTCCCGAGCAGGAGATTGATTTTGGTATTGGCCTCCTTCCTGATACGCAGCCGATATCTATTCCTCCTTACATAATGGCCCCAGTTGAGTTAAAGGAGTTGAAGGAGCAGTTTAAAGACCTTTTAGATATGAGATTCATTAGACTGAGAAAATCCTCATGGGGTGCACCAGTTTTCTTTGTTTGAAAGAAAGATGATTCTCTTCGTATGGGTATTGATTATCGGCAATTGAACAAGGTCACCATCAAGAACAGGTATTCGCTCCTCGAAATTGATGATTTGTTTGACCAACTTCAGGGTGCTAAGTGCTTTTCAAAGATAGATCTTAGATCCGAATACCATCAGCTCAGGGTTCGGAGAGTGACATCCTGAAGACAACTTTAAGGACTCGGTATGGTCATTACAAGTTTGTAGTTATGTGTTTTGGACTAACGAATGCTCCTGCAGCTTTTATGGATCTGATGAATAAGGTGTTCAAGCCATACTTGGATATATTCGTGATTATGTTCATAGCTGACATTTTGATATACTCTCAGAGCGAGGAGGAGCATGCCGCTCATTTGAAGGTGGTGCTACAAACTCTCAAGGATTGCCAATTATATGCTAAATTCAGCAAGTGCGAGTTTTAGTTCAAATTGATGCAATTTTAGGCCATGTGGTTTCAAGTTAGGGTATAAAGACAGACTCTCAAAAGATAGAAGCGGTGAAGAATTGTCCTAGACCGGTGAATTCTTCGGATATCAGGATTTTCTTAGGTTTAGTTGGGTATTATCGGAGATTTGTTGAGGGGTTTTCATCCATTTCAACCCCGTTGACTATGTTGACCAAGAAGAAGGTGAAGTTCCAATGGCCGGAGGCCTATGAGAAGAGTTTCCAGGAGTTGAACACTCGACTCACTTCATCACCAGTGTTAACCCTACCTGAGGGTACCGATGGGTTTGTGGTATATTGTGATGCTTCGAGGATCAACCTTGGTTGTGTACTAATGCGGCATGGTAAGGGTATAACATACAGGCAGCTGAAGGTCCATGAAATGAATTACCCGACTCATGATCTGGAATTGGCGGCTGTAGTATTTTCCTTGAAGATTTGGAGACACTATTTGTACGGGGTACATGTAAATGTGTTTACGGACCACAAAAGCCTACAATATGTGTTTACCCAGAAGGATCTAAATCTGCGTCAAAGAATGTGGTTGGAGCTATTCAAAGATTATGATATGAGTGTCATTACCATCCGGGTAAGGCTAATGTAGTAGCAGACGCACTTAGTAGGCTCTCTATGGAGAGTGTGTCCCATGTAGATGAGGGGAGGAAGGAGCTGGTGAAGGATGTTCATCGACTTGTATAGTTAGGAGTTTGTTTGGTTGACTTGACCGATGGCGGCGTTATTGTTCAGAGTTGTTCAGAATCATCCTTGGTGACTGACGTAAAAGCTAGACAAGATGAGGATCCTATCTTGGTGAGTTAAAGTCGTTTAAAATCAGAAGGTAGAGGTCTTCTCAAAATGGGAGGCTCATGGTTCAAGGTATTCCATACATCCGTGTTCCACCAAGATGTACCATGACCTACAGGAAGTCAATTGGTGGAATGGAATGAAGAAGTACATTACAAAATTTGTGGCTAAGTGTTCAAACAATCAGCAGGTGAAAGTGGAGCATCAAAGACCAGGAAGTGTTCTTCAAGATATCAGTATTCCTACTTGAAAGTGGGAGGAGATTAATATGGACTTCATCACAGGTTTTCCTCGTACTCATCGATAGTATGACTCCATTTGAGTGGTTGTGGACAGGTTGACCAAAGAAGCTTATTTTCTGTCAGACAAAACCATCGATTCCACAAAGGATTATGCTAAAATATACATTCGAGAACTGGTTCAATTGCATGGAGTGCCCTTGTCCATCATATCAGACAGAGGTACTAAGTTTACCTCCTAGTTTTGGAGATCATTTCAAGAGGGACTTGGTACTCAGGTCAAGCCCGGTATAGCATTCCACCCGCAAACGGATGGTAAGGCGAAGCGGACTATTCAGACTCTCAAGGACATGTTGAGAGTGTGTGTGATTGACTTCAAAGGTAGTTGGGATGATCATTTTCCACTTATTGAGTTTGCAATAACAACAAATTCCATTCTAGCATTCAGATGGCTTCGTTTGAGGCTCTCTATGGGCGGAGATGTGGTTTGCCTATTGGATGATTTGAAGCCTGTGAAGCTTCGATAATAGGACCAAATTCAGTCCAGGAGGCTATGGAGAAACTTCAGCTTATAAGGGACAGATTGAAAACAAGTCAGAGTCACCAAAAGTCCTATGCGGATGTGAGAAGAAGAGAACTTGAGTTTGAATTTGATGATTGGGTGTTTCTGAAGGTGTCCCCCATGAAGGGAGTGATGAGGTTTGGAAAGAAAGGAAAACTCAGTCCCCATTATGCTGGCCTATACCAGATTGTCAAACGGGTTGGAAAGGTAGCATATGAGTAGGATTTTCCCTTAGAATTAGCTTCAATCCATTCAGTTTTCCATGTATTGCTCTTGTAGAAGTGTTTGGGTGATCCAACTCTAGTTGTTCCGATGGACAGTATCGATGTGAAAGACAACCTTAGTTATGAAGAGGTTCCGGTGGAAATACTGGATCGTCAGGTTCGAAGGCTAAGAAACAAAGAAGTAGCTTTAGTTAAAGTTTTATGGAGGAATCAACACTTTGAGGGAGCTACGTGGGAGGCCGAAGTAGATATGATGGCTAAATTCCCACATCTATTCCCTTCTAGCTCAGTTCCATCTTGAGTTATCAGTTTTTTCCCTAAAACTCTATTCAGTTTCATATTTAGTTCACGTGTCCCAGTTTTTTTCATGTCAAAGCATGTATGTATGATTCGTGAATTAAGTTAAGTCATGTAGTTCAAATCGGATCAGTCACTCCATTAGTTTTTCAGCAAGTATGTTCAGTATTTGAGTATGATGATTGCATTTCTCTGCTTTTCTGTAGGATTTTCAACATTCGAGGATGAATTTTTCCAAGGGGGAGATATTGTTATACTCTGAAAGCCCTAAGATCAGACCCAGGAGTTGAAACAGAGGAAACAGGATTTTCTGCACCAGGTCACAGGACGAGTCGTCCAGTGACCTGTCAGGATGGCCACAAGTCGTTAAGTGACTCATGGTGAGGAGTTTGACTTAGTTGAAAATTTTCATGTTCGGGGTGACCACATGTGTGACCATGAGTCATGGTGAACCCCAGGATCTTTTAGGTCACCTGTTGTCAAGGATAGGCGAAGGACGAAGAGAAGTTTGGATAGTGCACTTAACGGGTCCTCGCCATGACTCATCAGGAACACCATGAGTCGTAGTGCCACCAGTGTTACACCTAGATAATTTTTCAGCAGTGAGGGTGACGGAAGGTCACCACGAGTCGTGGTCACTAGTAATGGGTCGCTATGTGCCTCGTGGTGGTGATGTTGATATAACTTCCAATGAAGCCAATGACTGCAGACCACGAGTCGTGGCCCGTGACGACGACTCGTCTAGTCCCTTGTTGGGACAGGCAGTCTGTTTTTTCCTGCGAATTTTATAAGGGCTTTTCCGTAATTTCTATGATCCTAAGACATAAACTACATCGTTTTAAGCTCTAAATAGTAAGTTTTAATAAGGGTAAGTTCATTCTAGGCTCATTCACATTCATGCATGCAAGTTTAGAGGTCTAAAGAGATGGTCAAGCCTTGTTCATCAAGGTTCTTCCCCAAATCTTCATTGGGCAATCAAGGGAGCTGTAGTATCAGATACACTCAGGTATGTAAGGTCATGAACGGGTGAAATTGTTCACACCCATTTCCAATCCCTCTCTAATTCATGAAAATCTACATGCTGATTCTATGGGGTTTTAACCCAATGCATGAATTTCTAAAGTTTCTACAATGGGTATGATCTAAGCATGTTTCTATTGTTGAATTATGATTCATGGGAAAGTTTCACAATATTTTCAATTATAAATCATGTTTTCAAGTTTTATAAATGATGATTCTCATCTATGAATGATCATGAAAAGTTGAGATCTATGAGCTATGAGTTCAAGTATGATGAGATATTTATGAATAACATATGATTTTGATATACTCATGTTATTGTTCATGTTTTACAAGTGAATCAAGTTGATTTCAAGCATGTTAAAGTATTGGGCAATCCCATATAATTAAGTATGTTTTATGATTTCATGACTTAGCTTACCACATGGTTTTGGAGTCTAGACTCCCAATATTTTTAGCTTGTGGTACGATTTCAGCCAAGGCTCCTAATGTTATGATTTCCCATTAGGAATCTATGTTATTATTCAGCTTCTTCACTAGACGATGGTCAGCTTCATTGAAAAATGATGGAGACCATATGTATGTTTTTGGGAGTTGTGTCGAGCACTGAGTAGGCTAAGGGTCAGTCAACCCTATGTCTCAGAACTACGCGCCAACGTAGGCTTACTTATATACATTGGGACCTCCTTTGGAGCTTTCGCCTGCCCCGAAGGGGCCTTGAGCTTGATATTGATATCATGGTATCGTCCTTATCCCAAGTAAGGCCTTGGATGGCTCTACCCACTTGAGTGTGATAGTTGGGACCACGTAAGCTTTATCATGGTAATGTCGGTTATATGACGATTCTCCCATTGTTCCTCATGTATTCATTAATGCAAGTTTATCATTCATGATATATATTTAAAGAAGGTTTGACCCAATGTTCAGTTTTACTTATGATTATCAGTTTTCATCTTTGGGTCATTCGAATCAGTTATGATGTGCAGTTAAGTTCAGATCATGATTTCATAAAATAGCATGCAAGCCTTACTCTTAGAATCTTATCTTGATTATGTTTTATGAAATGCATTATTGCTGATTTTACTTACTTAAGTGGTTTTACTTACCTTTCTTACTCGGTACATTCCACATATTGACCGCATACTCTATGTTGTATCTTTTTATGATACAAGCTTCGATAATTAGGCTTAGCCCCATCACTAGCCAGCTTTCTAGAGTTAGCATCCAGTCTTAGTTGGTGATTCCTCATCTCCCAAGGACCATTCCTTATCAATTATGTTTACATTTTTAGTTTCATACTTAAAGAGCTAGTTGGGGTCTTATCTTATCAACTCATCAAAAGTAGAGGCTTTTCAAACATAGATTGTATTCAGCTTCAAACTTGTTGTACATTCAGATTTCATGTTATGTTCAGACTTCCACTATGTTTATTATGTTGATCTTCCCCTTTTATTGATTGAGTTAGATCTATGTTCATGTCATTGTTCGACTTAGAGTCTCTCGGGGCTCCTTGTCCCGTGTCTCAATCTGGCCCCATGTTCGGGTCGTGACAATTTAGTTGGCTCATATGCTTGTTTCGAGTGTGGCAAACCTGGAAATAGGCTCAGGGATAGCCCTTCAGCCATACCGGGTGATGTTGGGGACCTTACCCAAGCCACTAATTAAGCAGCTTCGACAGCACGTCCCTTCAAGTAGGGTGCTCTTACTACTTTAGCTGGAGGTCAGTGCTAGAACAGGTTCTACGCGCTCTCATCACGACAGGAGCAGGAGACCTCCCCGATGTAATGACTGGTTTGTTGTGAGTATTTCATCTTAATGTATATGCTTGTTAGATCTAGGGGCTACCTTATCTTTTGTGACTCCTGTTGCTATTATTTTCAATGTTAGTCCCAAATCTCTATCAACACCCTTCTCAATCTCTACTCCAGTCGGGGACTCAGTTATAACTCGATGGGTATACCATAACTGCCCTATCACAATCCTTTAAAAAGTCACCTCAGCCGACCTAATAGAGTTAGACATGACTGATTTCAATGTTATCTTTGGTATAGATTATCTACATGCATGTTATGCTTTCAGTTGATTGTAGAACACATTCGACAGAGTTTGGGTTTTGGGGTGAGCAAGTCTCAGAGTGGAAGGGTAATTTAGTTGTGCCTATAGGTCGCTTTATTTCCTACCTTAAGGCCGGGAAGATGATTTCTAAAGGTTGTGTGTACCATCTACTTCGGGTTAAGTATTCTACGTCCAAGGCCCTGACTCTTTAGTTTTTCCAAGTCGTATGTGAGTATCCATAGGTGTTCCCAGATGATCTACCTAGAGTTTAACCCGAGTGGGAGATTAACTTCGGTATTGACCTTCTTCCCAATGTGCAGCCTATATTTTTTCCTCCTTATAGGATGGCTCCGACTGAGCTAAAGGAGTTGAAGGAGCAGTTGAAGGATCTCCTAGACGAGGGGTTTATCGAGCCTAGAAAGTCTTCATAGGGTGCACCAATTCTCTTTTTTCAAAAGAAGAATGGTTCCTTTCGTATGTATATTGACTATTGGTAGTTTAACAAGGTCATAATCTAGAATAAGTATCCTATTCCCAGGATTGATGACTTGTTTGACCAACTTCAGTGTGTGAAACTCTTTTCCAAGATAGACCTCAGATCCGGTTATCATCATCTCAGAGTTTGGGAGAGTGACATTCCGAAGACAGCCTTGTTTAATTGGTCCGGTCACTATGACTTTGTCGTTATGTATTTTGGTCTGATGAATGCCCATGTAGTTTCCATGGATTTGATGAATAGAGTGTTCAAGAAGTATTGTTATATGTTCATCATTGTCTTCATCGATGATATTCATATATACTCTTATAGCGAGGAGGAGCATGCCGCTCATTTGAGGATTATGTTACAGACTCTCAAGGATCGTCAGTTGTTTGCTAAGTTCAGTAAGTGTGAGTTATGGATAAACTCAGTAGCATTCTCGGGCCATGTAGTATCTAGCGAGCGTGTGCAAGTGGGATCTCAAAAGATAGAAGTAGTGAAGAATTGGCGTAGACCAGTTAGCCTAATAGATATTAATAGCTTCTTGGGCTTAGCTGGCTATTATAAGAAATTTGTTGAGGGATTTTCATCTATTGTGACACCATTGACTAAGTTGATTCAGAAGAAGGCCAAGTGTCAGTGGTTCAATGCTTGTGAAAAGAGCTTTCAGGAGTTGAAGACTTGACTCACTTCAACCTCAGTTTTAACTTTGCCCTAGGGCACCAATGGGTTTATAGTGTATTATGATGCTTCAATGATCGGCCTCGCGTGTTTTTTGATGTAGCATGGTAAGGTGACTGCATGAGCTTCTAGACAACTTAAGACTCATCAGAAGAATTACTCGACTCATGACCTTGAGTTAGCGCTGGTGGTTTCTTCCTTCAAAAATCGGAGGCATTACTTGTATGGGGTGCATGTGGACATGGTCACGGATCACATGAGTCTTCAGTATGTGTTCACTCAGAAGGACTTGAACTTGCAGCAGAGGAGATGGCTAGAGCTCCTCAATGATTTTGATATGAGTGTCGTTTCACATCCGCGCAAGGACAATGTAGTGGCGGATGACCTTAGTAGAATGTCCATGGGTAGTGTGTCTCATGTCAAAGATGGAGAAAAGAGTTGGTGAAGGATGGTCATCGGCTAGCACGGTTAGGAGTTTGCCTTGTGGAATCGACAGATGGTGGTGTGGTTGTCCACAATGGGTTTGAATCTTTGTAGGTGACTGAGGTCAAGGCTAGGCAAGATGAGGATCCTATTTTGGTGAAGTTGAAGGAAGCGGTCCGAACTCAGAAGGTGGAGGTCTTCTCCAAGGGGGAGATGATGTGCTTTGATATCAGGGTCGTGCATGTGTTCCAAGCATTGGTGACTCGAGAGAGCGGATGTTTCTTGAGGATCATGGTTTCCGTTAGTCTATCAACCCAGGTGCCACCAAGATGTACCGTGACCCACGGGAGGTCTATTTGTGGAATGGTATGTAAGAGGGATATAGCCAAGTTTGTGGCTAACTGTCCGAATTGCCAATAGATAAAGGTTAAGCATTAGAGACCTGGTGGTGTGCTTCAGGATATTAGTATCTCCACTTGGAAGTGGGAAGAGATCAACATTGACTTCATTATGGGGTTGCCTCATACTCATTGATAGTATGACTCTATATGGGTGATTATGAATAGGTTGACCAAAACAGCCCATTTCTTACCGGTCAAGACAACCGACTCAGCTGAGGACTATGCTAGATTGTATATTCAAGAATTAGTCCGGTTGCATGGAGTGCCATTATCTATCATTTCACACAGCGTTACTTAGTTCACCTCACAGTTTTGGAGATCGTTTCAGAAGGGACTTGGCACAACGATGAAGCTTAATACATCTTTTCACCCTCAGATGAATGGTCAGGCCGAGAGGACCATTCGAACATTGAAGGATATGTTGAGAGCCTGCGTGATTTATTTCAAAGGTAGTTGGGATGATGACTTACCTCTTATTAAGTTTTGTTATAACAGCAGTTACCACTTGAGTATTCAGATGGCTCTATTTGAGGCTCTTTATAGATGGAGGTGTAGACCGCCTATTGGTTGGTTTGAGGTAGGTGAGGCTGCCTTGATAGCACCAGATTCAGTTCATGAGGCTATGGATAAGGTTCAACTTATTAGAGATAGGTTGAACACTTCTCAGAGTCATCAAAAATCTTATACGGATATGAGGCTAAGAGACCTTGAGTTTTCCATTGATGATTGGGTGTTTCTAAAGGTGTCTCCCATGAAGGGAGTAATGAGGTTTGGAAAGAAGGTAAAGCTTAGTCCCCGATATATTGGGCCATATTGGATTGTGAAGAAGGTTGGCGATGTGGATTATGGGTTGGAGTTGTGCATCCAGTGTTTCATGTGTCCTTGTTGAAGAAATGCATCGGAGATCAATCTCTAGTTGTTCCACTAGAGAGCATTAGAGTGAGGGACAACTTTACCTGTGAGGAAGTACTAGTCGAGATCCTTGATCATCAGTTTGATAAGTTCAGAAACAAGGAAGTAGCTTCGGTGAAGGTTATGTGGAGGAACCAACTAGTTGAAGGAGCTACATGGGAAGCCGAAGCAGAAATGATGGGTAGATACCCGCATCTATTCCCTTCTAGTTCTAGCCAGCTTGAGGTATAAATATCATCCCTAGTATTCTATTTAGTTTCAAGACAAGTCTGTGCATGTAAGTTTCTTTCATGTTTTAACATGTATGTATATATCTCAAATTCAGTTCAGTCATGTGTTTCATGTTCGGAGTCAGTCACTCCATCAGTTTCTACTACAGTTGTTCAATTTTGAGATTCTAGTTCCTTCCCTAATTTTTCAGTATGTTTAGTCTACATTCGAGGAAGAATGTTCCCAAGAGATAAATATTGTAATACCCTAAAATTTTCCTAAAACTAGGTTCGGGATTTGGAAATTGGATCAGCAGAAAAATCGATAATTTTACCTCAGAGTGACTCGTGGTATGAGTCATGGTTAGAAGTAATGGGTCATAAGAGGAGTCTTAGGGAGGTGTTGAAGTTGGATGCTCAGACAACAAGTCATGGTGAGTGGTTACGACACGTGTTCAGGAGTCGTGGTAAGGCATAGGGGATGCTAGGGTTGGAAAGGACAGATCGTGGTACGACTTATTGTGGGAAACGACTAGTCGAGATGAGGGTCGTGTTTTTGAGGTATTGTGTAAGGATGGATTCTCAAGAGTGGTGTTATGACCTGTGGTAGGTAACCACAAGTCATGGTTTGCACCTGTGAGAAAATCTAGAGGAGGTAAGAATTGAGGCTTAGTGACAATGAAACATGTTATGACTCATGATGACATGTAATACCTCGTGATAGATGCCTGTGGGGTGATCTTCCAGAACCAGTCTTGCGAGCAGTGGTGACCACGAGTCGTGACTTCATGGTACGACTCGTGGTAAGGGTCGTGACAATTAGCAGTGACCTTTTTTCTAGATTTTTTGTTAAAGGTATTTTCATAAATCCTAAGCTCTAGGGTCCTAAACTACGTCATTTAAGCATGGAAAAGAGTGTAATAAGGGTATTACTCACCCTATATCATTCATTACTCTCCTAACACTCTAAATTGAAGAATCAATTCTCTCAAGAAATTCTTAGGGTTCTTCCACAAGTTCTTCAAGAATCAAGTGGGGTTTAATTTTCAGTTGAGGATTTATCAATTCAGGTATATGGGCTTATCAAAGAGGATTCCTTTCAACCTCATGTCCCATTTTCAATCAAAAGTGTGATCACCCAATTTCCCCAAAACCCCAATTTCAAAAATGAAGATTTCTATGTTGGATTTTGAAATTTGTGCATGATTCCGTTATGGGTAAAGTTTTTGACACGAAAATATGATTTCCATGAAAGGTTTTGTGATCTCTCCAAGTATTTTATGAAATTAGAATATCTCATGATTCAAGCATGATTATGAGATTTTTGGGTTAAATTCCTTCTATGAATTTCTTTGATTCTCTTATAGATTTTTAATCTCTCAAGTCCAAATTTATGACATATATTTTATGATGCATGATTTCCTATAAATGTCCTTCATGAATTTCAGAATTTCAAGTATGAGGATTTTACCAAGTATGTACAATTTCTTTCATGATTTTCACAATAAATATTATGGCCGACTCACGAATTTTATCAAGTATGTATAATTCATTGGTAGTTCATGTATTTCAAGCATGCATATAATTATCATGATTTAAACTATCCCATGAACCTCTTTCATGTTTTCCCTACTATGATATGAGCACTATATATGTTTTGGGAGTTGTATTTAATATTGAGTAGACTAGGGTCCAAGCGTACCTCGAGTCTCAAGACTACGTGCCAATGTAGCCATGATGGGACCTCCCTTAAGACTGTCCCCCTTTGCCCGTATGTGTCTTCCTTAGTGATATCACACCCTTTTTCGTGGTTCTACCCTTGGCAAGGTATGAACACCCTCCCTATTAGGGGCTTACAGGTCGGGATCTATGTGTGCTCATGTGGGGTATGTCGGTTGTAAGAATCTCCCGTTGTTTCTTATGTTTGTGCATGAATACGTTTATGATATTTTGGCTCAAGCTATGTTCTCACAAGATTTCTCTTACGATTACAATTATGACTAGTTCATGGATGGTTTTGAAAACCTTGAGCCTCATCTTTACATTATGAGTATTACTTTATGTTTTGAACTGTTCTACTCTTATGAACTCTTATGTATTTTTAATTGTCTGATTTTACTTACCTCACTTACTTATTACATTTCAAGTAATGATCACATACTCTATACTGTATTGTCTCGTGATACAGGTCTGAGCGATCAGGTTCCGCCTCGTCATTAGCAGTTCACATCCTAGTCTAGTCAGCATATCCTTTTTGGTGAGTCCTCATCTACCGAGGACATGCAGTTAGTTTTTTTTTGTTGTGTTTTAGTTTTGGACTTAGAGAGATATTTTGGGGTGTTTTCCCATTAGCTCATCAGATAGTAGAGTCTTATTTAGACATGTAGTTTATTCGAGTTTTGGCAAATGTTAACTATTCGCATCTACGAAAGTTCTTCATTTAGACATCCGATCTATTCATGATATGGTTGATTTCCATTTTTGATATGCTCTCAAATTTCTATGATTACGCCATGGGTCGACTTGGGGCAATTCGTGGTTCTAGGTCCCGTGTGTCAATTCAAAGTCCCAGCTAAGGTCGTGACAGCATAGTTGTGCATGAACCAGATAGTTAGATTCAATGCAAATCTGTATCGTAAGTGAATGAGGATACTTACCTAGTTCAGTACTTTATAAAGGATCTAGAACTTGCCCGGTTTGTTTATACATAGGTTGTAGGATAGTTGGGTAAGAAATAATCATAGGTTATTTTTAATTTAGTCCACTTTAGCTTAAATTACCCAATCAAATAAAAATGAATCCCTTGATCCCGATTTTGAGCCTAAAAGTTGACTACTTTTCTTTGATTACCCATTCACCTTTCCCATGTTTATAATGAACTTGTTCGGCCCTTGTCCCTCCTTGGACATTTTGAACCTCAGCTCAGGAAAAATGCCTAAGTTAATGGTTGCTATAACAGGGGTGCATAGACTGGGAGGAGGTGGAAAATAAAGGATAGAGTCAAAGAAAACTGAAGTGTAGTGTGAAAGAAAGAAAAAAATGAATAAAAAGAGCTAAAATGTAAAAAAGAAAAAGAGCTGAAGAAGGATAAAAAAAGAACACCACACTCATACATTGCACTTGAATGGTGAAAAAGGGAGGAAAAAGCTGAAAGAGGAAGAAAGGGGTAAAAAGTGTAAAGTGAATACATGTTGTGTAATGCCAAAGAGGGTCGGTCACTAATATCCATATCTATCATACCCAACCCGAAGACTACATTACAAGCTAAGAAAAGTCCTATAGTAGTCTTAGTCTAATTATCTAAAAAACAAAAGTAGAGAAAATAAAGGCAAGCTTATGGTATCCAATGTGCAATATTTGGAACATCATTATGAGAGAGAGAGTGTTACTTGATTAGTCCTAAGTTTCATATTTCTATATATTTGTGAGTTTTTGGGACTTCATTTGCTATGAGGGTACATGGTTTGTATTGCATTATGCCAGTTGTCTGTGTGAATAGCACTAGTGATAGCTTAATTATCTGTTGTAAGTTAGATGCCATATCTTGGTCCCTCTATGTCATGAGTTGTAGTTACGTGTGTGCTTAGCTAACTTGATTTGAATGAAAAAGGGGTCAAAAGCTAATAATGTTTTTTTGTCCAAATTTTGTTATGTTGATTGTAGGTCTTCTAGTTTACTTTCTAGTGAAGAGTCGTTTTATAATTTAGTTTAGTTTGCCTGAGGACATGCAAAATTCTTAAGTTGAAGGTGTTGATCTGTTGTGGGCTTACAACACTTTCAACGCTTAAAACTGGGAAATAAGCATGGTCATAGGTGTGCTTATATGGATATGATGCACTTTAGCTTTGTCTTCAGGAAAATTAGGTGTTTGATTTGAAATCTATAAAAGAAATAAAACGAGTGAAGAAAAGGGCCTAGTTTAGACCACAGTACGAGCCGTGAAATCATGGTATGAGCCATACTGAGAGTCGTGGAAAAGTCCAGAAGGTGTGTAAGGGTAAAGGAAAAGTTACGACTCTTGCTACGAGCCATATTATCCTGGTATTTTCTATAAGGCAATCATAGAAAAATTTAGAAGAAGTTGCACTGGGTTAGTCTCCTGGTACGGTTAGCAACCACGGATCGTGATACCTACCTATGACCCATACTAAGGAGTTGTGGTAAAGTTTAGAAAGATTAAGGAATGACAGAACTCAATCTATCAGAGGCAGTCATAAGGTGTAGGAGGAAGGTACAAGTCGTACCAAGCCACTCGCGAAAATATTTAGAGGATGTCAAAACTCTCAGATAAAGACCATGATAGGATTGTACTACTTTTAGGATCAATGTACGAGTCGTACCAAGTTCCAACACATAGACAGAATCAGAAGTTTCCATACATTGTACGAGCAACTGTACGACCCGTACAATCATGGTACAAGTTGTATGTGAAGGCGGCTGTCACGAACCGAACATAGGCCCGGATAAAGATACGGGACAAGGAACCCCGAGAGGCTCCAAGTCGACCCATTTCATGAACATAACATCTAAGAGCATACTATAAGTAGATACTGATATAATAAAACATGCTTAAGAAGAATTCTGCATACGTATCAATCTAAAACAGAGTCAACAATGAAAAGTTGATTTCTACATAATGTCTGAATAGCCTCTAACATAACTGATGAGCTAATAGGATAGCATCCCCAACTAGCTCAACAAAAGTCTGCAACTGAAAGCACATAACAACAGATAACTAAATGTCCTTGGAGGATGAGGACTCACCAACACTTACTAGATAGGTCTGAGAGGGGTGCTGGACTAATGATGCAACTGCAACTGATCCCTCGGACCTGTATCATTAAACGATATAGCATAAAATATGCGGTCAGTACTTGGAATGTACAAAGTATGAAAGGTAAGTAAAATGGACAATTAAAATACATAAGATTTCAAAAGTAGGACAACATGATCGTTAACTATCATAATATAACATGAGGGCTCAAGGTTTTAAAAGCATTCATAATTCATTCGTAATCATAATCGTTAGGAGAAACTTTATATAAAACATAGCTTGAGAAAAAGTAACATAACATGAAAATCCATAAATCATGAGAAACAATGGGAGGACTCGTCTTAACTGACACCATCATCATAGAGCTTACATGATGCCCCAACTATCTCGCTCAAGTGGGTAGAGCTGTCCCAGGCTTGCCGGGGAGGGACGTGCAATATGGTGATATCACAGGGATCCAATAATAAATGTATAATCCTACAGTAGGACGTAGTTCTGAGACCACGGGGTTTACCTGAACGTCGGGTCTACTCAGTGCTAGACACTGCTCTCAAAAACATGCACATAAGGGCTTGTATTGTAATCGTAAAATCATTCATGAAATTCATGGACAAATAAATAATAACATGATGGATACCACTTGAAATACATGATTAGCCATGAATAAGGGCCCATGAGTTGGCCAAGTGACATAAACCCATAATTCATGAAATCAATGCATACTTGTAAAACATGTGTATACTTGATATTCACAAATCCTGATGACTACTTGAGAGAAATCATATCATAAATCATAAATAATAAATTGAGCCTTAGGAAGATCAAGATCATAATGAAATCATAACTTTACTTTCCATGAACCATACAGTATTGGGCATAGTTTAATTAAAATTTGAAACTATAAATTAATAATCGAAATAGTTATAAAATCTACCCATAGATCATAAAACATGATTTGATACATGAAGGGAATTGACCCATATATAGATCATAGAAGATTTCACAAGAATTGGGATAAACCCCATAAGATTATGAAACTTGAATCTAGAATTGAATTTCATGGAATTGAGAAGAGTTTTGAGCATGAGATTGAAAGGAATCCTCATTCATAGCTTCACATACCTGGGTAAATCTTATTTGCACTCCCTCTACAAAGCCCAAAGGAAATTGGAGAGGAATTGGAGAAATTATTCAAGCTTGATCTCCAAGGAAGAGCTTTAAGTTGCATGCATGGAGTGGTAATGCTTAGAATATGCTTAATACCCTTAAAACCCCACTAACTGAGCTTAAAATGACGTAGTTTGGGACCTTAGGGCTTAGGAATTATGAAAATACCCTTAATGAAAAGTTTGGAATTTCTGCATTGCTAGTGACAACGAACGATACCACTAGTCGTACCTTGCTCCCACGACTCGTGATAACCATCCGTTACTACCTCTGATGAATCCTGCATCTAGACTTCCCACGAACCACACCACGACTCGCACCTTCATCAAACGAGTCATGGGTTTCACCCGTTACTTCGACTGGGGAAGTTCTCCCACTCTTCCCACGGGCACTTGCAACGAATCATTATTTCACACAGCGTGTCGTACCATGACTCATACTATCCATCCCTGACTATTCCGGAACCAACTCACGACTCTTGCCTATGAGTCGTACCTTCACCCAATGGGTCGTTACATGGACCTGTGTTCCAACTCCTTCCCACAAAAATGCTAAGCACGGGTGGTTCCTACATGTCGTGGGTCCTTCCTACGACTCGTACTGTTAGTCATCCTGAGGTAAATTTTAGATTTTGTTGTTGTTTATCATTTTAGATTCCCAAGTCTAGTCTTAGGAACTTCCAGGGTATTACAGTGGCGATAGTTTATCAATTTTCCTGTTAATTTAGAAAAGGTTTCTAATTATTTCTATAAATACTTTTCTAGGTTATTTTTTTAAGAGGAGAATAGAATTCGATTCTTTTGACTAGTATTCAAATTTTATGAATATTGAGAAGATCTTTTGGAGAGTTTCTTGCATTGATTCTTCTATTGTTGTTGAATTGTTCTTCATTGATCTTTTGCAATAATCAAGTGGGTTTACTTTTCAATTATCATTTTAAGTTTTAAATTATGCTTTTGTATATGAATGCTAATTTTTTTCTTGCAACCATGGGAGGCAAAAACCTCCACAACTAGGGTTTTGGGAACCATAGTGAATTAAAAAACTAGGGTTTGCACAAATTGATTCTACACCAATGCTAATGCTTGTATTGTATTCTCTTCAATCTTAAATATTTCTTAACAGAGTACAATGTTAGAACTTTCCTGAATTCTCTTCTTGATTGAATCTAGAGAGGTAAGAATAACAACAAAGCCTTGAACTTTATAGTTCATTGTATGACTTGAGTTGTGGTCACAAGATAGTTAATTTGGAACAAATTGATAAGGGTTAAAGTGAAATCACATGAGAGATCTAATCCAGTAATTGAGTATAGTCATCCAATAGGGATGAATCAGTCATTTGAATGAACCTATGTTATCAGTTCTACAATTCTAGTATTGGGATAGATCACAAGTGTAAAACCTGAAGTAGTTATGAACCCATGGGGAATACTTCCCTAGTTAATTGCATTATCTTGATAAATATCCAATTGTCAATACTACTACATGTTTTCTTCCTTACAAAACACCCCTTAGGAAATAACAAACTTAAAAGCTTAAATACCAGCATTATTTTATATTGTGACCATATTCCCTGCGGGATCGACCCCAACTTAGTTAGGTTCATTATTGACAATGTCTGCGTCATACTTTTACAAGAGTGTGATTTGAGTGTTATCAGTGACTCAACGACTCTGTGACAATTCGTCATGACTTCTATATTTTTAGCCTTTCTCCAACGCTGCACACCCAACGGATGACTTAGCGAATCATGGGTGACATGACGACTCATCATCCCATCCATCAAGTCTCTTGGAACCAATATTTTTGCCCACTCTTGGACACCTAACGGGTCACTTAACGACACGTTAGGTTACTTAATGAGTAACTGAATGACTCATTATGTGACTTGGTGCAGATTTTCTATTTTCCCTATTTCAACTCTCGGTTATGATCTTAAGGACTTTTGGGGTGTTACACATATAGTAAAGAAGTTATGAATAAATATATCTAAGTACGTTGTGTGGTAAGATTATTTAATGAAAGATTAAGTGACGACTTTCTACGAATAAATTTGTAACACCCCAAAAGTCCCTAAGATCAAACTAGGGAACTGAAATGAAGAAAAAAAGAAAAACCTACACTAGGTAATAGAACATTTCATGAAGTGACTCGCTATGTGACTCGACAGGTCATTAAGTGACCCATCGTGTGTGCCTCAGTTGGTGAATATTGGGATTTCCTAAGGACTTATCAAGTTAGGGGACGAGTTATAGTGCAACTTCACGACCCTTCAAGTAAGTCATCGTCTGGAAGGGGTTGAAAGAGAGAAAATTTCTAGTGATGATGACGAGTGGTGGTGAAAAGTCGTTATGGAACCTAACAAGTCATTAGGTGTCCCGTGGGGTAAAATGGATGGTTGAAAACTTGAGTTTTAGAGTGTAGTAACATGTGGTGAAATGATCCTTTAGGAGTCATGATGAATCGTTAGGTGAAGTAGTCAACTAAGATCCAAAAAGGGGGAAAAGTTGGCAGTGGCAACGATGGGATGCCACAAGTCGTCCAGTGACCTAACAACTCATTAGGTCCCTCGTGGTGACTGGCAGTGGGATTTTAACCGTCCAAATTCTAGGGGCATTTTTGTAACTTCCCACCATTTGAATCTCTAAACTATGTCATTTCGAGTACTTTTAGAAGAGAATTAAAGGGGTTGATCAACTTATCCCTCTCATTTCTCTCTCAATCCTCGAATTTAGTACGTCGAAGTTCTAGGCAGACTTCTCAGAGCAAGGTAGGGCAGCCAATCATTCTTCTCAGATTCTCAAGGACTTCTTTAGGGATCCTTCTCCAGTTATGTGGGATTTCAACAAGGGAATTTTTCTTCCCTTGTGCCTTGATAATGCTCAAACTACACTCCTCATTTAGAGAATGTAAGTGATAATTGTATCAAAACAAATAACCCACCAAGTGTTGGGGTCGAATCCCACAAGGACTAGAGAATGATGTGCACAAGAGTCGCTTAGTGAATTGAATTGATTTTCATCCAAGAAATGAAAATGTAAATGTAAATTTTAGGGGAAGTGAAGGCAAAAATATTGCGGTTTCTAAAATCTACTAGTCAAGAGAGAAAGATAACGAAAATTGAGAAATAATAATGAGCAAAGGCTATAGGTGTGGTGTATATGGGATGTCAATAAAATCAAGATTTACTAGATATTTAAATTATTACTAATATGTGTAAATAACCTTGAAAAAAGATGGAGGACGATGTTCTTCAACCAATTGGGCTCCTTATCCCCGAGATCTCTCGAATCTCAAGGCACAATTCAACTATTCCAATATGGTTTGGATCGGGGACTGAGCTATTTCTAACCATAAACCTCTTAAGGGATTATGATCATGGGTTTTGGTTATTTCTATCCCAACCCACATAATCAAATCTCAATACACCATTAAATTTTCCCCATTACTTAACTCTTCTTTTTCAAGCTAAAATCAAGTAAGAAAACAATACCCATATTTTCAACTCTGAGCAATCAAATATAATTTGATTAGAATTCAATAGATTTACACTAATTTAGTAATAACAAGGCAAATCTAGCAATACTCAATTAAATTAAACACTCATCATCACACATATCTAGCTATAGATTTAGCTACTCCTAATTGAGAAACACAATAGCATATTCAATAATAAACTCAATAATTTCATCATTAGGAGTAAGAAAAATCAAACTCACAATATTTCTACAATAATAGTTATATCTTGATGAAGAAGAAGATGATGAAGATAAAAAGCAATATTCTAATATTTCTTTCTCTCCA
>JACEIK010005502.1:64611-77530 GCA_018107945.1 Datura stramonium | reverse complement strand
GAATATATATAAAAATAGGACAAACGTTCTCCTATTTTTCATACATTGATGATTTTTCCCGGTTCAGGCGTGTCTTTAATTGTGATGGAACCGATGGTTCACCGGTTTCTATCCACTGTTGTCGGTCATTTTCTTCTGTGATCCAATGAAGTTCGAAGGCCTTCCGACGGTGCTTTCAGCAGTTTTCCGATTGGCATTCATGACCCGCTGATCAATTTCATCTTTGGTCTATCCATTTCTAGCACCTATCAGTGATGGAACTGGCGGATCGCGGTTGCTTTCTGTAGGCCACCGGTTGCAGTTCCTCATCAAGATAGTGGTTGCCTGCAGCTGCCCGGCGTTTCACTGATGTCCTCCGATGGAGCGCCGGTTTTCACCTTAATTACATCCTTTTTACTGCATTTCATTCTCCTTTTATTCAAATTAGATACCTGCAAATAAAAGGAAAAAGGGGCATCAAACCCAACTAAAAGACTTGAAAACTAAGCTAAAGCTCATGCTTAAGATCCTAATGAGTTGGTAAATTACAAACTCATCAAACCCATATACTTGAACCATTGCTTGTTCTCAAATAATTCAATTTTTATCATTTGTACAAAAGGATTGGCATGCCACCCCACATGAGTCTATGCATCAATGAACACTTAATCTATGACAAGCCAAAAATGCTCACCAACTCACAGAAAAATAGAAGAAATTTTCCCCCAAAAACATGTGGAAAAGTTTAAAGAGGCAACCACAATTCAAAGGCATGATTCACAACTGCTTTAATTTTACAAAACAAGGGCATAGATTATCAAATCAAATACACATAGCATCTCAATTCACAATCACTGCACATTCAAAGTTTGTCTTGGAGTTCACAGCGCTCATGCCTCAATCACATATTTACCTTAATGAAAGTATGTCCACAAAAGTGAATGATGCCACTCACTACAAGAGAGATTCCTTTTTCTTTATCATAATTTAATGCACACATAAGGGATTATAGAAAGAAAATTGATCACACTCACTCTCACAAAAGAATTCTCTATACACACAACTTGACCAATAGGCTTGCCCTTCGTGTAATTTGCCATTAATGTAGAGCAACTACACTCAAATTCGATTAGGATTTTTGAGTCATGATGAAGGCTAGGGGTGATGGTAGGACAATTATTTAGCTCTAGCGACTAGAACCTCCCTAATGCCTTAATGTGAACAACATTATCTTCCCCATTCAACTCTTTAGATCACTCTACCTTATTCATCCTTTTACAACACTTTTCGTCATTTATTTCTCAAATTTCTTCCTTGTAGCTTATTTGGCTATAACATTAAACCTTGGGGCTTCAAGCCCCCATTATTTTAATTTACTCACCACTAGCAATTAGGGATGATGGGTGCCAAGAAGAGGGTTACAAAAAGGGGTATTGACTTGTAATGTGGTTCCCAATAATAAGCATTCCATAGGCTCAATAGGCTAGAAAAGGGAGACATTTTCGGCGGTCATTTTGGGTAAAGTGATTGATCAAATAAAAGCCTAAAATGATGTTATAAGTGCAGCTACATCTAGGATTTCTCCTTGAGTCACACTTAGGGCAAGTTCTAGGAAAGAAGAGATGCATGAGATTCAATCAAAAATCCTTAACACACCAGCTACCACACTCAAAGCGTTCACCCAAGTCATCAATGTCACAAGATTTAGATTAAAGACATAAGAACATGAAAATTTACAAGTCAAACGGGGAATATGTAATGCATGATTGGAGACTGCTACACAATTCTTTTCAAATACCCATTTTCATGTTTTTCATGCCGCACACAAATTTATGGTGGTACTTCTCTAAAACAATTCCACCAAAGACTCAAAGAAAGACATGGTATTTTCCCTTAAGAGAGTTTCCTCACAATCTATCATTGGGAAATGTTAACCCGATTTGACAATAAAAAAAAGAAAAAAAAAAAGAAAAAGCTCCTTGCAAAAGAATCTTGGTATGAAGAAAACCCTTGGAGTTTGATTACTATCTACTATTGACAAAGGCAATCAAAAACAAACATGGGTCACAAATTAGGAAATAAGAACTAGGACCCAATCAATAGCACTTATGACACTTGCTTCATAGCTCAACATCCACCAAAATAAGACACACACTCCCCTCCCCCAACTTAAATTAACACATTGCCCCCAACGTGCAAAGTGAAGCACAAATTGTTGAAAGGGACTCCCTGAAAGATTTAGTGTTTGGGACAAGGGATCCATGATAATGTGGCTTCATCAAAATGCCAAGAGGAAGTTTTTGATGTAGACAACATCAATGGATTAGGTGGGAGTTCTGGTGGTTTCCCTAGTTCGAGAACCACCCATTTTTCTGGCATGGTTCTGAGCTCGTGATAAGAAGTGGTATCTACCCCACTGGGTTTCCATGATGGATCTACTTCTCGCACAGTGAGAATCCGATGGGGTGGTGATCAGCTATGATATATCTTTTCATCAGACTCAATTTCTAATGAACTGTCAAAACCCACCCACCAATCATCCAGCGGGCTTTTGGGCGCCTCAGGCTGGGTTGCCACAGCTGCTGGTTCAAGAGGGTCCATATTATTGGAGGGTTGAGGATTTGTGTGTCTTCACACATCCTCCTGCAAGGCCATCACATCATTTTCTAAGACATCGACTTTAGCACAGAGGCCTCCCAGCTTGTCTTTAGTAGGTTTCATAGCTTTCTTAGTGGCTTGTTGGATCATTGAAGGTATTTCCTTGGCTATCTTTACAATATGGCTCTCATGACCTTAGGCCATTTGTGTTATTGTCAATAGGTATGTTGGCGGAGAAGCGGTGATTGTGGTTCCTTTGGAATATCTTGTGGTGGTGCTAGAGAACATGGAAGGTGGTGGGTCAATCCTGCCCCCATTCCTTTTGGTCGTTTGAGGCTGGAGCATCTTTATCAGTTTTTGTGTCTAATATAATCACTCCCTTAGTATTCACACTTTTATACAATGGCAGAAAGGGAGGGCATGAAGAACGTAGGCATAGAATACTCACAAGGCTAGGATAAGGTAATGTTGTTGCCTGCTGCTTGGCCTTTCATTTGAATTTGTTTGCAATGATTTCTCCAAAATTGATATGTGTATGATCCATGATGTAGGCGACAAGAATTGCAACCTAAATGGGGACCTGTGTTATATTCTGGGAAAGAATAATTTGAGCGCATACCAAATCTAACCACATATGGGCCTCAAATTTTAGATCACGACGGTGAATCAGTCCTTTTGAGGTGGCCCACTGGGGTTGATATCTCATAATTATTCTAGCTACCCATTGGAACTAATATTCTTTATCTTCCACCTTCCTGCTGAAAACTGAATTTGGCTGAATTAGCTCAGCCCAATAGAGAGAATTGATTTCCTATGGGTGATGTCCACTTCTTAGTCGCGCACCCACAAAGATGGCAAGCATGGCATCGTACTAGTCGACCTTTGTGTTTCAGGATGCTTTTTCGCGCCCTGTATGATGCATAGAACTCCCAAACCAACCCAGGGGAGTAAGGGTCTATGGGTATCGTGAATGGACCCCAATCACGCATACCGATATGATAGTAAATATCAGGGAAATCATTTCTGAAGGACTCTACCTCAAATTGAGTTTCTGCATGGATGGACCTCTTCCCCTTGAAAGATACATAGAACTCTTCCATTTTGGCCAACCCAAAGCGAATATGTGCAATACACTGGGCCTCATCATCAGGTAGGTTTTGTGTGGAGACATTGGTCATTGGTGCTTTTCCTTTGCTATTTCGCCTTGAAGTGGACATGATGTTGCATACTAAGGTAAGTATTATACAAAAATTTAAATGGAGAACAATCTGAAAATTGGAAAAACTGAATTATATCCAAGTATAAGCAGAGAAATGTTGATCCTGGTGACATTGATAGAACATTGGTGAACCACATGTCTTAATCCACGGAGCCCCGATAAACCTCTATCATTAAACAGTAAGATGGCATAGACAATAAACACCGGCACTACACTGGAAAATCGCCGTTCTTGAATCATGAAGCACCGATGGAAACGCGGATTCATGCCAGAAGCCTGTAACCACGCATTTAATCCCATGGTTTCACCGGTGGGCTATTCCTCATTTAATTGGACCAGCTTTCTATCAATAATCAATGGTTTTCTTCTCATCATGCCTCATAAACCTTCACACTAATAGTTGCAATCCAAAATGATCACGACAATTTGCCTTTAAGAAAGTCGTCACTCTACCTATCATTTGGCAAATTGTGAATGCAAAACACCCAGGGTTACTCATACTTCACCCCCAAATAAAAAGCACACCACACATAGAAACTAAAATACCCATAGTAACATGAGAAACCCAGTATAGCACCACCAACATAACTGTTATATTAACGTTAGGAAATCAAGAAAAAAAATAAAGAAATAAAACATGAGTTGCACCAATATCTATCCTTATCATGAAGATGCTAGATTTACATTCCTAATTAAAGCAAAAACTAGGAGTGACATACCAAATTGAGAAGTGAGAATGAGTAGAGAGAGAAGCTTTGTACTTTGCTCAGCAATGGACCTCCAAATTTATGGAAATTTAGATGAAGTGAGAGGGATAATGGCGAAAGTTATTTAAATAGTAAAAGAGGGGAAAGTGATTGGAAAAGACGAAGATGGATATTAATGGAGTTTAGGTGGGGAATATGGTTTGTAGGGAAATTAAGAGATGGTGGGAAAAAGGAAAAATTGTGGGAAATTGGAAATGTAGGAAGGGTTTAATAAAATAAGGGTTGTTTTGGGGAGTTGGAGCGGGTTTAAGGTGTTTGGGTCAGTTAGTCAATGGCTGGTCAATATTTCAATAAGCATAAATACCTAGATATGTACTTACCGGCGGTTACCTATGAGGACTGACAGCCCACCGGCTTGAGTGTCGATGATCATCACCTATTCAGTTTTCTAGTTTCTAATCCACGATTCACCAGTATCTTACGAGACCGAAGATCCATTAGATAAGGCGCCGATGGTATTCTAACTCCCAGGTACACTACATGGAGCCGACGTCTACCCGGTGATTCGCACATTGGCAGTGGCTATTCACCAATTGGATCACCGAACATGCTCAAAACTCCCAGGAGCACTGGTAGGGACCAACGGTTAGCAGATTGATATCGGCATTCCACCAGCAATTCACCATTCGTTCTCTGCTCTCCCCTCATTCTGTTCATACCCCGTGGTAGACCGGCACCTTGTACCTTTGCACCGACGGTCCGCCAGAACTTCATCGATCATGCATTGGTTTTCTTCTCCTTGCTTCCATTCTACCTACAAAAATCAAAAACAATAAAGCATCAAAATGTTCAAAGTAAAAATGCTTGGGTTCCCTCCGAAGAAGTGCCTTAGTTAACGTCGTGGCACGACGGAGACTCTTTATGTGCTATGGCTCATCCAAATACATGACCTCTATTTGACCAGCTTCCTCCAATACTCCCAAATATTTTTTTTACCCTTTGTCCATTCACTTTGAACTTTGACCCATCTTTTCCTCGAAGTTCTGTGGCATCATTTCCAAAAACTTGGGACACCGTAAATGATCCTGGCCATTTAGATTTGAGCTTCCCTGGGAATAACCTCAGTCTTGAATTGAACAACAATACTAATTCTCCTAGAACAAAAGTCTGATGCATGATTTTCTGATCGTGGTAATGCTTCATGTGGGCCTTATAAATAGCTGCCTTCTCATATGCTCGCATTCTGAATTCATCCAACTTATGCATATTTTTTACTCGCCCTTGGACGACTCTCCCCCAATCAATGTTCAAGCTCTTCAATGCACACAAGGCCTTATGTTCTAACACCACAGGAAGGTGGCAAGATTTACCAACAACAAGCTAATATGGAGACATTCGAATCAGTGTCTTGTATGTTATTCGATATGCACACAAGGCATCATCTACTTTCAAGCCCAATCTATTCTATTCGGCTTGATTGTTTTAGTCAATATAGACTTGATTTCTCGATTGAAAACTTCTACATAGCCATTGGACTGTGGGTGATAAGGGGTGGCCACTTTGTGCTTCACACCGTACTTGGCTAGCAAAGTGTTGAATAGTCGATTGCAAAAGTGTGATACCCCATCACTAATGATGGCTCTAGGAGTGCCAAAACATGAAAATATATGCTTCTTCAAAAAGATTGTTACACTCTTCCCCTCGTTGTTGGCTAATTCTACAGCTTCTACCCATTTAGATACATAATCAACTGCCACCAGAATGTACGTGTTTCCATAAGAGCTCATAAAGGGGCCCATAAAATCTATCCTCCACACATAAAATAATTCCACCTCTAAGATTGGTGTCAACGAAAGTTCATGCCTCATTGAAATACTCCCTGTTCTCTGACACTTATCACATTGTTTCACAAAATCATGGGCATCTTGATGCGAGCTCAGCCAATAAAATCCATACTGCAGCACTTTTGTTGCTATCTGAATGCCCCCTTAACAACCTCCAACTGATGATGAATGAAAAGCCTCTAGAATTTGTACCATTTCCACTTCGTGGATGTGCCTACGCATTATACCATCAGTGCAACTAAGGAAAAGGTTGGGCTCATCCCAATAAAACTTTAGAACATCATGCATGAATCATTTATTTTGCTGAAAGGTCAACTCCTCAGGTATGATATTGCTTGCCAAATAATTAGAAAAATTTTCAAACTGTGCTGTTACATTGAGAGTTGCAACCAGAATATGTTCATCCGAGAAGTCATAATTAATCTCTTCATCTGCTCCCAGTTGACCATTTGTTTCTAGGTGCGATAAAAGGTCGGCCACTTGATTCTCACATCCCTTGTGATCCTTCACTTCAAAGTCAAATTCTTGCAACAATAGGACCCACATCATAACCCTAGGTTTTGCATCTTTCTTGGTCATCAAATATCTAAGTGCCTCATGGTCTGTGTGCACCACCACTTTGTTTCCCAACAAATATGCACGGAAATTTTCAAACGCAAACACTACAGCGAGCAGCTCTTGTTCAGTCACTCTGTAGTTTGTTTGTGCATCATTCAAGGATCTACTAGCATAGTAAATAGGGTGAAAAATCTTTTCCTTCCGCTGACCAAGGATTTCCCCTAATGCTACGCCACTAGCATCGCACATTAGTTCAAAGGGCTTTGACCAATTCGGTGTCGTAATAATTGGAGCGGACACCAGCTTTTCTTTTAATTCCACAAAAGCCTCATACATCCCTCATCAAAGTTGAACTTTTCCTCCTTTTCTAACAATCGAAATAAAGGATGATCGATCTTGGAGAAATATTTGATGAAGCAACGGTAAAATACAACATCGCCTAGAAAACTATTAATACCTTTCACTGTGCATCGCGAGGTAACTGGAAATTGCATCAATCTTGGCTTGGTCTACCTCAATCCCTTTCTCAAAATTTTTATGTCCCAAACAATTCTTTTTCTCACCATGAAATGACACATTTCCCAATTAAGTACCAAGTTTGTCTCTTCACATCTCTACAATACATCTTCTAGGTGTACCAAGAAATCTTCAAATGAATTTCCCACTACTGAGAAGTCATCCATGAAGACTTCCATAGTGTCCATCGCCATGTCCGAAAAAATGGACATCATACACCTCTGAAAAGTTGTGGGAGCAATGCAAAGTCTGAAAGGCATCCTATAGAAAGCAAAAGTACCATAGGTACATGTAAATATGGATTTCTCTTGATCCTCAAGTGCAATAGAATTTTGATTGTATCTTGAAGATCCATCCAAGAAACAATGATATTGTTTCCCAGCAAAGTGGTCTAGCATTTGGTCAATGAAGGGGACTAGAAAGTGGTCTTTTTTTGTCCAAGAGTTCATCTTATGGTAATCCATATACACCCTTCATCTAGTAATTGGGTGGGTTACAATTAACTCATTCTTTTCATTCGGTATAATCATAATCCCCCCTTTTGGAACACACTGAACAAGACTTACCCAACTGTTGTTAGTGATAGGATACACAACTCCTGCATCTAACCATTTAATAATTTCATTCTTGACCACCTCTTGCATAGGTGCATTCAGACACCTCTGGTGCTCGATTTAAGGGTTGCAATCCTCTTGAAGGTTGTTTTTATGAGTACAAATACCCGAAGGAATACTTATGATAGCAGCTATAGACCACCCTATTTCTTGGATATTCCTTTTTAACACTACTATGAGTTCCTCTAACTTTTTGGGAGTGAGATTTACTTAGATAATCACTGGGAGTGAGTCATTTGCCCCCAAAAGATGCATATCTCAAATGGTCAGGTAATGGTTTGAGTTCCAAGACCAGAGGTACAATGATGGATGGTTGTGATGGTGGAGTTGTCCGATTTTTGAGGTTGAGATCGAGTTTCCTTGGTTGAAAGGTATAAATTCCTAGACCTTTGCTCACTTGAAACACCTCTTCCAATCCTTCATTGTTCAAAAATAGGCTAGCAAACGTTTCTTTCAAAATTTCTTCTTCCTTCTCCGATCCCAATTCTTCTTCAACCTTGATGGCTTGGGGTGGTGGATCCTTTGTTTCCTTTGTTACTTGTTAAGCTGTCATTTGAGATTCTAACAGGTTCATTCTATCCTCTAACTGTTTTGTGGCCACATCATGATTCTTCACTGTGTTGGTGAGGTCCAACAATTCCTGAATTCCTTAATTAGTTGAAATAACTTTTTCAAGCACCACCTCAAGAGTGTTTTCCATGTGGATGAGAGGGATTCATCACTTCCTTGACTACTCGTTTCAGCTAAACAAACATCGTTCCGACCTTGATTTCCATTATAAGAATATCCATAGCCTTGATTGGCTTATTGTTACCTTATAAAAACCCCTCATATAATTCATTATCAACTCTATTTGCTTCATCATGACCATCAACACTATATCTTTTCTTCCTTTTCTCCTGTTAACGCTCCAGCGCACGCGATCGTACAAGTCATAAAGTGGCCCTTTTTAAGAGTCGGATGTCGAACCCACAAGGACTGGACCAATTCAGCGAATTATCAAGTTCAAGTGTAAAATTAACCTTCACAAGTGTTGATTATAGAAATTTTCGGTAAATTCTAATTATTTCTAGGGGTGATCACAAAATACTTGAGAAATAATATACGAAGAAACTAGAGTTAAGGCCTAATAATCATGTAATGCTACAATTCTCAATGGTTTGAGTATGAGAACTTCAGTTGTTGTCTCACATCATTAAAATGCTATGTTCATGGTCTTTCGAGCTTCTAAACATAACAAACTAGTCTCACACCTACATCGTGTAGCGAGGATGTGACGTCCTAATCCGTGAGAAATTTAATTACATGGATGTGGTTTACGGAGTTTGCACCCTTGATTATGGTCTTTCGTACCTCTAATCATTTAACCGAACTTAGCTTCACAACTACTTTATGAGCGGTGATGTGATAATTCAAAGCCGGTGTCTAGCTCATCTGTTTTAGTAATCAGCCAGTAAAATTAGGTATAATTTCTATCCTAACCGCGAACCATACCGTAAAGATAAGAAATTGCTCCCTACATTCTCATGTTAATTCTAGCCTAGGATTACTCTTTTAAGCTTTTACCTAGCTTAACATATATGTTTTCATGTTGATCAAGCATAAAAAAAATAATAATAAAGAATGTAAGACAAAACAACAACTAAAACTCAAACCAATGAAGAATTCATGCGTTTACAATCATATTATGTAGCCTCAACCCTAGAGGAAGGGTTTTAGCTACTTATGTTCGTTCAAATACTCAAAAACATGTTGAAAAAGTAAAGTACTTACAAGAATAATTAAAAGAGAGAATGAAAACAAGAACCCCTAGGTAGAGTTCTTTTGTTCTCCCTTCGGCTCCTTCAGGTTTTAAAAATATTTCGTGATAAAGGATTTTAGATAAGGGTGGAATTTATAGTAAGTGATTGGCCTTTTTGGCCGTGCATGGAATGGCTGCGTGGCACGGAGGTGAATGCCCCAACCCAATTTTCCTCCATGACTGCAGGTAATGCGGATAGCTACTGGAAATTGCGTGGAATTGGCACGGCCGAGCGCCATCGGGCGTGGCCACGGGTTTGCCCGCGCAGCTCGCACAGTGGCACGTTGTCATCGTGCGCGAATCTTTTTGAGCTGCTCTCGGGCACGATTGCCTAAGCAACGGAATTTCCTTGCCGTGGAACGCTGTAAGCGCCGCCCTGTGGAGCGTGGCTTTGCTTGGATTAGCTTGGGCGATCTACTTCCACAATATCCTCCATGTCCTTCCTAACTCCTTTCTTTCTTGTGCATCATTCAATTTAGCCCTCCTAGTAATTTTCACCTATATAACAAAGAGCTAATAGTATTTGTTAGTTCATGCACAAATTTATTAAAAATCACATGAGAATATAACTAATTAAATTGACAAACTCAACTAACCAGTTATAAATAGCACTTGGACATGTAGCTTAAATCCTTGTTCGTCGTTGAATAATCTTTTACATCTCATGCACATGAAGACTCAAACACTTAGCTAATTGAAGCAAGACAATTCAACGCAAGCGGCTACCACGATTGTTTTAGATGGTAAGTTAAAAATATAGCATGCAAGGTTTAACCATTAAAATCAAATATAACTATGTTAAGACTTCTTATCCTCAGAATGGACTCTCAATCTCAGCAAACTCATACAAATTAGTTGATCAAGACATCTGACATGGATGTTATCTCTCATTAACATGTTCCCTCACAATAAGAGAGTTACACATTTCTCACTCACGATTCTTCAAATTTAGAATATGTATGGATCTATGCACAAGACGCCAATCTAAATCTCACCAAGATTTCATATGCCACGTGTAGTGACCCGCCAAGCTTGCTTTTAGTGTTTTACTCCACAATTTAAGAATGTTGAAGTAAGATCAGCGGACTTGATGACTGTAATGTAAGGTAGGCGGGTGAAGTACTATTATGGCCAGTAATAGTGGCTATCTTCCCCCATGCGCTTTTAATACATCACACTTTCATTACAAACATCCTCTTCTCTTGCTACCTTTAATCTTTTCACTCATAAATTTTCTTCTTTTGTTTCCCCATTTCTCTATTCACGCTTAGCTTATTAGTAAGGAGTACTTAAGTAACTTTTTCCTTTGATTTTATTGTTTGCTATTTTCTTCTTTTACTCCTTCTACTCTTATTCGTTTTTAACAAGTGCACCTCTAGTCTTCTTCCCTCCCACAACCACTATTTTCCTTTTTCTTTCACTTCTCACTACTTGTAGCATTACCCGTTTCACATAAGCGCTTAGGAGTTTTTAGATCAAATTCAAGGCTAATGAAAGAAAGTTAAGCTCATTTAGTGGCTAGCAAAGAATAGGCGTAAAAAGGCTCAATGAGGCTAAGTAGGATCAGATATTCAAGGTAGGTAAAGCGAGGGATAAAAGTGGAAGCTCATTCAAAGAAATGCTGAAATCATCTCTACAAATCTCTCCATTCATTTGAAAGCTGGCAGCCACACAGGTGAGTTCTGAACACCCCAACAGTGGCATGGAATATTCCAAAACCTTACACTCACAGCACATGCTCAATTTAAACAAATTGGCACACTCTTAACTCTGCTAATCACAAGAATGCAAAATTCAGCTTTAAGCACATCAAGTCACATTCAGGCTTGGGTGTCTCAAACGAGAGATATACAACTACTCACATGTGAGAATTTGCAACTTGCCCATGACCCACAATCATACATAGCACATAACAAGAACATCAAGCCATCAATCAACTACGGGTTCACAAGTAACAACCTATTGACATAATTTTCCCTCAGACGGTCGTCATCCATCCATCGCCGGGAGCAGTCCCCAACTATGACTAAAAAAAGCTATGTACGGACAAAAAAAAAAATTTTATTCATCAGTTCAAGTGCCCTCAAGTCGGAAAAAAAACTTAAAAAAGAAAAACCAATGGGTGGGTGAGTCATGCTCAATTAAAAAAATTTCATCAACCAATACCATATCAAACACTAGAATTTACCCGAAATCCAGTAAGCACAAAAATTTTAAAATTTACCTCACCCCATACTTGAATCATGCTATATCCCCAAAGCATCAACCAAAAGTAATAAAAGGGTGAGAAATACTCCGCATGAGGCCTCTAGGCCTAGCTATGAGGCCTCTAGGCCTAGCTAACAATATGTTTTTCTTTATTTTTGTAAAAAGTGGGTTATCGACCCCACACTTTTCCTCTTTCATGCTTCTTTGCTTCCTTTTCTAAGGGTACTCAGACTTCCCTTCCATCTGTGATTAATTTTGTTACACCCCGTAAAATTTCCGACACATAGATGGCCTATTCGCATGTTGGTTAAGAGTATTTGAATGCCATACATGCTAGAAAAAGGCCCGAGAAAAGATCGGACAAGCGCCAAGTCGGCGCGTCGCAAGGCAAAATGCGAATTATAAATCGCATTCCAAGAATGCAACTTATAAATCGCATTCCAGGAATGCGACTTATAGTCCCAATTATATATATGCCCCCAACTTCGGTTTATTTCATAATACTTGAAAAATTTCCAGAAAGTGTCGCGAGAAACAGAGGAGGGACAAGTTCCTTTGATAATTTTCGATCGATTACGCCGCCAAACGCGGTCCAAACTCAAGTTAACCTCAGATACCGAGGTATTTAGCAGCAGGGAGCATTCCTATGGATTTGGTTTCGCGAAATTTGGCCGACAAATCGTCGCGCTACTGAGCTAAGGTAAGTGGAATTGCTCCAAATTAGTGTCAATATACTCCTAGCCTTCAAGTGAATATTTCTCCCTTCTGGACTTTCGAGAAATAGCATGTTTTTGACCGTCTTTCGATAAGCCAAAGTTTGGGTAATAAATATATCGAAAGTGATGTTTTCTTCCAGAAAATTAGTGTATTAAGTT
>JACEIK010005501.1:90714-108956 GCA_018107945.1 Datura stramonium | reverse complement strand
TTTTTTTTTTCCCGGCTAATGCAAGTGATAGATAAAACTGTTTAAAGACTTGGGGCATAGTATACTTACATGATTGTCGGTAACAATGATGCTGATTACCAGTTTTCCATTTCTAAGTCTTTCTATAATAACTGATGGTAGTTGTGAAAGTTAGAGTGGTCGTCGCGTCTATTATGATTTTATTTGATAGTGGAAGTTTTGCTGTCGTTTTTGCAAGTGTGCGAGGGGATAAAGATGCAGGAGCTTCCAGATATGGCAGACTGAATGGTATTATCTGAAATTTTGTTGTTTACGTGTTCGTTTATTTTTTGGATGATTCCAGTTTCCTGTGTTATTCTTTGGTCTGTCATATTAGCTCATGTTTGGTACTGTTACTATTATGTAAAGACGCACGTGTTGGGAAAAATGACCTCCGACTGAAACTAATGCACAGAAGAAGGCAAAAGGAAATTCTTCTGCAGATTGAAGAAAGAAAAAAGGAGCAGCGAAAGAGGATGACAGGAAGTGTTCAATCTGCAGAACAATCTCACAGGAGGCTTGTCACTAGCAGCCAACCGTTGTCAGGAGCTAGCGAATTGCTTCAGATAGAGACAATTAGATCCTCCTATGCATCACAAACTGCTGGTGGTGTTAGACCAAGATCCCCAAATAGACTTGCAAAAGATTCTAAAGAAGTTTCTTATTCAAGGAATATCACTGCAGCTCAGCATGTACCCTTATTAAGGCCAGCTGAAGCTTCAAGAATGATTCGTATGGTGGGAAATAACCTTGTCGACCCTTCTCAGCTAAAAGGCCTTACCCCTGTGACCATGAGGTCAGCACTGGCTGCCAGGAATCTATTGTCAGGTCTTCCTTCTGCAAATGGAAGCATACTGCAAAGCTCATATCCTGTATGAACCTACTTATTATTTATCTTACTGGTTTTCTATCTTGAATCATTGCTGGTAGAATGCTAGTCTTATCTTAAACTAGATAACTGCACCAGGCATTCTATGTGACATTCATGATCATGAGCTCAGCTCTAACCTCTTTAGTTGTGTCTTTCTGGGGAACAACACAGACAGTGTTACTTAAATCAGCAGATCAGTTTTTACGAAAGATATTTTTTCTGGAATTTTGCACTGCTTATATTTAAAATATCCGAATGCTGATAGAAGTTAAATTATTATGGCATTGTTTGACCATGCTTAAGAATGCCTTGGTTGCTAATGCTTGTTGAAATTTTCTTTTGTCTGCACTGTTCTACTATTATCTGTGTGATTTTTCATCATTTTTTCTATTTCTCCTGCCTGCAACATAGCATTGTTTGCATTCCTTTTCCTGGTATTGAAATCACAGTAAGTTTTAATGCATTGAAAAATTCCAAGTTGTTTATTCATATGTCAATATTTCTACATTGCTTGTCAACAAAGTCCAAGTTGTTAGTTCTCACAATTTATGTCTTTCTCATAACACCATCTTTTCTTAGCTACTGTGGATTTTTCTCTCATTTGCCTTCATGGCTGGGATGAAGGAGAAGGGAAGAAATATTTGAAAATGGACAGAACTTATGTGAATATCTTAACATTGTTCTATCTGGTGTTGTACAGGATCAACCTGCTGTAACCGTAGCCAGTCTATTAAATTCGCTCGGTTTGGCGAAGTATGCTATCCACTTTCAAGCTGAGGAGGTGAATAGTGCTATTGTTAATTGATGAATCATGTGTTTTAGTTTTTTTATCTTTTCTTTGTTGTTACATTATCTCAGCATTATGAATATTTCTAATATCAATAGTAGTACTGTGCCAGAAAAAGCTTTAAGGTTGAACTAGATTTCACTGCAAAGGTAACAAGGTCATGCATTAAATAGTTTCATGTTGGATAGACAACCTTCTAGTCTTCATAAAAAAGGGACTCTTTTGTGAGGATTAGAATGGTACTTCTGCGTTAAATCTTTTCTCCTAGTGTACTTGATTCCTAATTACACATATATACAGTTAGCAGCCTGCTCAGTATTATTTAGAGAAGTACCTTATGTGATGTGATGAATATGTTACATGACAAATCTTCTAATAGTTGTTTATTTTTTGTATGTTTGAACCCAAATCAATCTTAAAGGTTTCTTCCTTTGTTTGTATCACATATCAATTACTAGGTCACATGTTATCCCATGACCTTTCATATTTACTCCATTTTATTACCTCTTTGTCTGTCCTCCCAATTAATGAACTTGTTAAATAGATGCATTATGGGCCTTTTAAATTCTTTAGATAAATGTCTTTTGTTGTTTATTATACTTTCTGAGAGGTATTATGATCACATCGAAGCTCTTCATCTCTTTTATTGTCCTCCCTTTCTAACGATATTCTCATCTTGGACTTCTAATCTGAGATTATTACTTGTGTAAAGGATAGTAGCCTCACTGCTATTTACAAATTAAAAGTTGCACCATTGGCCCATAACATTCTCAATCATCCTCTATTTCGCCCAGCCATGTCCTTTGTGACACAGTTCGACTGAATAATCAGTCCATCTCTTTCATCTGTTTGTTCACATACCTCACTTATGTTTTCATATGAGTGATTTAGTATACTTTGCCAAGAATTTGAGAGATGCTAGTTCAACTCCTTTCTTAGTGATGTGACACCTGTTTTACCCATTTCAGGTAGACATGGCTGCATTGAAGCAAATGGGGGACCGTGACCTGAAGGAACTGGGGATACCAATGGTACTTGGTGTTTCAGTAGTCTTACTTGTAAAATCGCACTGTTCACAGATTCTACTGCAAGTTAATATGCGAATTTTGCTATGAACTATGAACCTATTCACTTACTACCCGAAGATAAAGGAATAATTTTCTCGTTGGGGGTTGGGGAGAAAGCTAAACTTCTATTGATTATACTGAACTGTCGGATAGTTGCTACTCTTTTCCAATTTTAGCCTCTAATTGTTTGCACTCTGGGGATTTGCAGGGACCAAGGAAGAAGATTCTCCTGGCTATGCTTTCCTAAACTAGAAGGCCAGTGTAGTATGGTAGTTATAGTTGTTCAATGCAATGCTCCTCGATTGTTTTGAAGCTGAAGTTTTCAAACTGGCTGTTTATGGGAAATGTATATAAATGGTCGTGGTAAAATGCTCGAGTATTGGAAGAAGAATATTTGTTGTATAAAAAGACAGTATATAGCAGTGAGATTCTCTCTTTGTTTTTGGAGTGAGGCTGATAGATTTGTGATTTTATTTTAGAGAGGAACTGTTCCTCATGGGAAGAGGTTTTGAGTTATTCCAATAGAAAAGATTACTGAATTAAGTTGTACCATATGAGTCCATAAGTGTTGCGTCTTTCTTAAACTCAAGTGTGGGAATCCTTGCTATGACTTGTGAATCTAAAACTATTCCAGCCTTGTTGAGATTTGGGAAAGAAAAGATAGGTCATGTAACATTTGATGGTAGAAAATATAATAACATTGTTTTCAATTAATGAACACTTAAATAATGTAATTACAAAAGATAAATGCATAGTAATGTACTCTGAAACGATCAACAAGCTTTAACAGAAGGGTTAGTAGGGCGTGAAGATGAGGCAAGGTTTTTGTTCCCACAATCATTCCCACTCCTTGCAACCAAAGCAGTCAAAAACTTGTTATTATTGGCTTCTCTTAGATCCTTAACCCACGGCTGTGATGATGAAGAATTCCGTTTACAGGCGTGATCAGCAGGAAACCGATGCTTGAGACAAACTTGAATCCGGCAGGTCTTGCAAGTGCTAGTGTTCGAGAAGGTCAAAATCTCCTTGCATCTCTTCACAGGACAGGTAGGTTTCTTCTTCTTCTTAGGGTCACAATCCCCAGATTGTTGGTGTTTTCGTAATATTGCTTTATCGTCTTCACCTTGACAGCCGCCGGTAGTTTCAATGGACATGGAACAAATTTTGCAGACCACAACCTTTCGGCTGTTATGGTCGGAGTTTGGGCATTCATGAGACTTGCATGATCTGTGTTTCAAACAGAATACCTGCACGGAGGTAAAAGGGCATCCATGAGCTTCATCTATATGAAATATGTTAATTTTATCCCTCAATTATACTTAAAGCACATTCACAACTTTGAATTTAGCAAATTGCCTCGGAGCTCCAACTTAAAGCTAATGCGGTAATTATAAATTATAGTAAAAGATGAAAGGATATAAATTGATAACTTTTTATTTAACTATTTTACTCGGCGCAATTCAGTGGTCGGAGCTCTATTAAAATCAAAAATCAAATACAAGAAACGAATTGCTAATGATAATAACAGAGACGAATTTAAGATTTGAATCAAAGTTGTTATTTCTATCACAATATAAAATTATCATATTTTATACAATAGAGGAGTAAAATTTTTTTGTATAGAGTAAAGCAAAATCGTAAAATCTATGTGGGAGGTGGAGGGGTAAAAAACTAGCAAACCTTTTGACAGGCATGGCAGGTAAAAGGGAGAAAATCGAGCTGATGGCAATCAGATAGTTGGCAATGGCTTCCTAAATCTGGAAAAGCTTCTGTTCCTCCTCCCATGTTCTTCTTCTCCTTTGCTTTTTGTTGGAGTTGCCCGGAATGGAGTTTTCATGGCTATATATAAGAATTAATAGGATTTTAGGTGGCTGGCTTGGGCAATAAGCCAGAACGAATTACAGGTCGGCTTTCCTAATTCATATGTGAAAGGAAAAATTAAAGGAAGCCGCGGAGGTGCGGGATACGTGCTTTCGTCATCAATCGGATCCGGTTCGGTCAGTGTGGTCTAGAACGATCCAGAAAGTCCATTGCTTGCTTGGAAAGAGAAGTCTGGCCCCAAGCCTCATCTTTGGGCTTAATTTTGGTGGTCATCTAACTATATTCTGGGCCTGAACTTGCACAAAGAAGGACCAGAAAGCAAACATGAACGGAACTCTGCCCATTCGAGGCCCAAGAATGGCATAAAACTTTAGTATTTGGTATTTGGCAAGGTGAAAAATATTTATCAAAGAAAATATTTTTTTATTAAAATGAGAAAAAAATTTGACTTCTTTTACTCGTGAAGGAAATTATTTTCTTTATAATTATCTTAACCTTTAATCTTCATCCCAATTAATTATCATATTTTATTTCTCAAAAGTCAAATTATATAAATATTAATCAATATTTTAAAATGTACCTTTTCATCAATTAATATAATAAAAAGATGTAGCTTATAGTACTGTTTGTTTGAAATATATTTTTTATCAAATTAACATGAAAAGAGTTATAACTTATTGTATTTTTTCGTATAGTTTTTAATATTTAAATACTAATGGATTTAATTTAATTTTTAAAAATTAATTCTCAAAGCAATAAATATGACAATTAATTTAGGACAGATCGAGTATTGCATTGTTACTTACCCTAACTAATACTTTTACACTATTGTGTTTATTCACTTCTAAATCAGAGAAAAGAGTGCAATCATACATGAGACATCATTGGTAAAAATCATGGGATTTATCAACCATAATAGCAATAGAAATGGAGTGACTGTGAAACATCATTGATCAAATTTATGTGATTGATTTATGAACAAAAAAAAAAGAAGCAGCAATTCAATTGAAGATTTGACTTCACAAATTCACATCCTTGCTGGTCGTAAAGTCAATTATAGCTCTTCCATACCAATAATTTTTTTTCAAAAAAAAAAAAGGAGGTCCCCTGCCCATTTGTAAAGTAGAAATTCCTTTGCTTTTATAAAGTTCGGTTGAAAGCATAAATGCTCTCTAGGTAGTAGTATAATATATATATCTGTATCTACTTTATTTTTTAGCTTGGTGTAAAGGACCACAGCAACCAAATAAAAAGACCTTAAATATGTATATCATATTCGGATATGGTGTATATCAGAATTAATATTAATTCCTACCAATTAAAGATTTTGTTCCAGATGTCGAGCTTAAGGACTTATTACCTCAAATGAAAAATTGGACTCAGAAATAGATTGGTAGGTGAGTTACAACTATTATATCTTTCATAAATTGCAAAGCTAAGGCTCAGAAATAATTAAGTATAAAGCAACGTGCGTAAAGGTTTATAGATGTACTCAATTAATGTTAATGAATAATTATTTTACTAGCACTAGCACATTACCAAATCTCTATTAAATCAGCACTATTAAGTAATTGATTTTTAAGGGATAATTTGACAAAATTTTACTAGTTACAGGAATATGATGAATATTGTCTCTTTAATTATAGATTTTTGAGTAATTCTTATGCCACGAACTAACTTTTTTTATATTGAATTATTAGTTTCAAGATTTGATTTTTTACTATAATACAAGAGTCAGACACGTTTTTATTATTAGTCTATACAATATCATATCCTTAGGTTAGCATGCAAAGGATCGATGTCCCAATATCCCATAGTTTTTTTTAATGTTAAATAGGTTTAAAATACTTTATTTTAAAAAAATATAATTTACAATAAGATCTTTCTCGAGAAGCCAACACAAAAATCTAATCCCTCAATAAAGTGTCCATTTTTCAACATCTGTAAACCAATTCAATTGGCAATTGAATAATTGCGCAGGTGCTGCTGGTTAATTTCAAAAAGGTGAATGCCCCACAATTATTTATGAAAATGAATTGTCATTTGTCGTGGAAGAATAGATTTATTAATTAATTGAGTAAAGAATTGGTATATATGATACACGACAAAGTAAAAAAGGACCTTGCTTTTTTTAAGTGGTTGTTCACAGATTGAAAAATTAGGGAGGATTATTGTGACATTACGTGAATATTATATTTATATATATATATCGACTTTAATTTAAGCTTTTATTGTCAATAATTGTGGGATGACATGATAAATTGAGAGAGTGTCTTTAAGAAGGCTGTTTTCCTTCATGGAGACTTTGATTAGATTTAATTTAATTACACATTAAATTAGCACAATCTAAATTCAAAAAAGTGGTTTAGTAATCAATGAGCCACCTAACTAATTGTCAATAGTAGAAAACATGAAGCTTAGCAGTTAAGTTAAGCCAAGAAGTGTAGAAGTAATAACAAGCATTAATTAATAAAGATGGAGATAAGTATTTTTTTAGGAAGCTAAGTGTTTTTGCTTCTTCGAATTAATGAATAGATTTTTTTTTTTTCTAATGAAAATAAAAGAGGTAGCAATGATGAGACTACACTATGATGCACGAGTGTTGTTTCTTCTTGGAGGTTTCACTAAACTTGCAAGGGTGTCATATGAGTGCTCTTATTTTTATTTTGCATCTACTTTAGATTTAATAGTCACAAAGTTTATTTGCTGGTTTTTTCATGTGGTATCTTTAATCATCAAAGAATGTACAAAAGTCATAAAGACACTCAATCTCTCTTTCATTCTGTCTTTGCATTATTCTCATTACAGTATAATTGCTATTACTCCTTCTTACTGACGTTTCAGCAATACTTTATTCAGTTTTAAAAAAAGTCCAAAAGTTGCTTTACAGGTATTTTCACATTTCGTCACCGTTTAATTTGCTTCTCCTCCCTCACATCACTTAAAAGTTATTCAACTGCTTTAGTTTCCCAAAATTATAACTTCTTTTACTTTACATTTTTTTTTCAACTCAAGCAATCAACAAGCTTAAAAGTATTGAGTATTTTTATTTGTCCAAATTATATCATGAATTTAGTAAAGACCAACTCCAATTTCATTTTTTCCACACTTCCCCTTTTATGCTCAATTAGAAAATTACAATGAAAAATCGTTTTATTAGTCTTGTCTTTCTGCGCTTAGAAAATACAATTTAAAAAAACTATCTTCAAACTTTAAGACACTATTTTATTTTCCTGATTCCTATTGGGCTTAAGAATATTTATATTGAAGTCCAGTCAAATTTAAATAACTCTTTATAAAAATAACTATATATTTTAAACTATAATTTGAGATTCTTAAATAAAGGTAGAGGTATTTTATCATTCACTTTTTATTTTTTACTGTATTAAAAAAATAAATATTTATCAGTCAAATCCAGAATCACTGTTTAAAGCTCAAGACCGCAATTTGAGTTAAAAGCTCAATTAAACTACGATTGCCAGAAGTACAGGAAAAACAAATGGTTCAAAAATATATGGAAACATAGTTCTCAGCTACTGAATCCTACTAATAGTAACATCCAAATCTCTGTCTCATTCAGCCTCTCCAAATCTCAGTCTGTCATTGCAAGTTTTGCTTCAACAACTGTCCCTGAAGCTGTGCATTCAGCTACACCTTTGCTTCATCTAATCAACGTTACCATCACATGCACTTCTATCTGATGCTCAAGATTGAATTTTGAAACCTTTCCCATAAACCCAACGTTTGTTTCGTTCATGTTCATATTGAAGCTCAAAGATTGAATCTTGAAACTTTTTCACTTCAAAGCAAAATCACTGACATGGGTACTTACAAGCAGATGGAGAATTTTACTTTCTCACAAGTCTCCATCAAAACACTCTCCTATTCCCATAGAATTTGTTTGTCCTATTTCTTGCTCCTTCATGGCTGACCCTGTAATCGTTTCAGGCCATGCTTTTGAGCGCCATTGTGTCCATGCCTGCAAATCACTGTCTTTTACACCTGTTCTTCCTGATGGTTCTGTACCTGATTTCTCCACCATCATCCCTAATCTTGCTCTCAAGTCCACAATCCTCACCTCTTTGCTGTTCTTCTCTTCTTGACCCTCCAAAGCCCATCAATTTCCTCACAGCCGAAAATCTCGTTTTTACATTAATGGCCACCCAAAAAGCCCAAAACCTCAACCCCTCGCTAAAGATGCTGCCAGATTCAGTGGCATTCAGTTTGTTCAGTCGGAGACTGAGTTAAATCGGGTGGCGAGTCAAATCTCAAATGAGTTCAGAGGAATCTGTGACCCCAAGAAGTGGACCCACTACACCTTTGCCACTATCCGATCGACCCTCTTGTTACTCTTCGTCGTCGGCGTCTGACATTGATACCCTGAACCCGAATTCCATTGAAGAAGATGAACTTGTTATGAAACTGAAGAGTTCCCATACATGGGAACAAGAAGAAGCTGTCATCTCGTTTCGGAAGTTGACCCGGACCCGCTGTGAAGAAACCCGTTCCGTTATGCACCTCGTATACTGTCAACTCTGCGTGCACTCATCACCTCAAAGTATGCTTCTGTACAAGTAAATTCAGTAGCGGTATTGCAAACTTGTCGTTAGAGAATAGAAACAAGGTGAAAATTGTACGCTCTGGAATTGTACCACCTTTGATTGACGTGTTGAAGAGTGGATTCCAAGAATCACAGGAACATGCTGCCGGAGCACTTTTCAGTTTGGCGTTAGATGATCAGAATAAGACTGCAATTGGGGTATTAGAGCACTACCTCCACTTCTTCATGCCCTTCGCTCCGAATCGGGAACGAACTAGGCATGATTCGGCTTTGGCTCTATATCATCTTTCTTGGTTCAGAGCAACAGGGCTAAGTTGGTGAAACTCGGGGCAGTTCAGGCATTATTTGGCATGGTTAAAACGGGTCATATGACGGGTCGGATCCTGCTGATACTTGTAACTTGGCAGCCACCTGAAGGGAGAGCAGCAATGCTTGATGGGGTGCAGTGGGAGTGGTTTGTGTGTATGTTGAGAAGGAGAGTTTGATCTTGTCAACTCGTAGGAGAATTGTCTTGCCAGTACTATATGGACTAAGTCATGGTGGGCTTAGGCTTAAAGGTTGGCTAAAGAGGCTGCTGCAGAGGATTTGTTGATACAAGTTGAGGAAATGTGGGAAGTGAAAGGGTCACACAAAGCAAGAAAGATATTGGAGGTTTTGAGGCAGAAGGACGAAGAGGAGGAGGAAGTTGATTGGGAGAAGTTGCTGCTTAATTCGGATGATGATATCAGTCAAACACGATAAGTTCTTCATAGCTCTTGTTTGCTGTTGTTTCTTCCTTTGTACTATTTCGTTCTTTTTCTGAGAAATGGCTTGTAATTAGGCAAGGTGTTCTCTTGGCATAGCCGCTGATAGCTTGATTTTGGTTTTGGTTTTTGCTAGTCGTGTCTTCTGAGATCATGTGACAGTTGACAGGGTAAAGAATGTTGGATGTATAAAGAAAAGATCTGAACAGTGTGTTTTGCTTTAAGTGAAAGAGGTTGTTCTCAACATGAACGTCAGCCTACTCTTTCAGTAATGCTATCTTCACTTTCTATGTGCCTGAGACTTATTCTATGAACTGTTTGTGGCTTACACCCAGCCGCTGCCTAGTAACTGGTTATATGTAGCAGTTGGTTGATTTCTGCAACTGCGGAAGTGGTGAGAGAATTGTCCTTCCTATGTTTCTTTAAGGTCTGCATTACAATAGATGTTGCAGCAGAACAGAATGAACTCCAGAATTGTTTGTTATTTTCGAGCATCTTGGTACTCAAACAGTGAAAGCAAGAAAGAAGAGAGTATACCACTCCCACTATCTTTACTCTGATGTCTGGTGCTTCTGGGAAGGTTAGAATTCTGCTCTAACATTTTTAAATGGGGACTTTAGTGCTCGAGACCATGAGCTGTGCTTTCTCCTTCTGAAGTCTCTTCTGTCTTTAGGGATCTTTATAGGAACATAGTTAACAAAGAAACTAGTATATTGTAGTATCTTCGTTTACCAATAGGTAAATGCTCTAGTTTTATATTCACATTATCGCATAATACAGTAAGGATTGGATCTTTAATAGGAAATGGAGCGGACTGCAGCATCCGAAATGAATTTTCCTATTTCAAAAAGGACTAGTTCTTCGAAGATTATCTTGGGCTGGTACTATATATGGTTCAATACTGCAAGATCTTCCGAAGCATTCCTTGTTGAATACAATCCTGATATGGGATTTGCATGACTGAGAAATTTAAACTGGCAGTAAATATACTTACAAGCCACATGACAGAGAAAAATAGAACTGCGCAATAAAATGCATTCCTGTTGAATACAATCCTGATAAGGGGATTCAGCTGACTGAGAAATTTAAACTGGCAGTAAATATACTTTACAAAGCCACACACAGAGAAAATAGAACTGCGCAATAAAATGCGCTTACATAGTTCCTTTTGAGTATCTAACTGGCTTTCATCAGTATGTATTGCTCTCTGAACATGCATAGGATTCTTGGAAGATGGAGCAACTCTAAAGTTTCTGAGGTTTCAGGCTCTCAATAGAGTAAACTTCAGTGGATGCTACACTAGATCTCTTGGTAAGTCAGAAAGATATCCAAATTTTGGAAAAGCTGGTCAGAAATGTTCTCCAAATTAGACATTGCTAAAGATCACATTCTGGGAGGGGGATGGTGTTAATGAGGCTAATTTAGTCATCCATTGAAACCAAATACTGTGATTAGTCAACTATTTTAACAAAATCAGTGGCAGTTTCCCTTTCTCTGAACTGCCATTTCTTCCATTTTACTTCCTTCGAACACCCCGCTTGTCCTTGATTGCTTGCACATAGTTGCTTTCTGATGCCTATAGATTGGTATCTGGTTGCTTCAATTGAGAGTTACTAGAGAAACTAATTTTATTTTTTGCTACATTACCTTAGCCAGTTAGCTTGCCATTGTGGAACAAAATACCTTCATCTTTTTCCTTTTTAACTGTTCAATATCTTATTCCTTTGTATGTTCTTATGTAGCTTAGACCTCCACATTCTACTTCCAGAAGATGAACTATTTATGCGTCCTAATTTGTTTATTGACTTATGGCATTTTCATGGTTTGACAGTGAAACCATGTATTTGTAGCAATTGAACTATGACTTGAGGATGCCGTAGAAAATATTTCTCCATCTTCAATCTCATAATACAATGTTTAATGGTCAAGCAGAACCCAGACAACAGGGAAGTGGAGATGGTGAGACGTAATTGAATGGCAAAATTCCTCGTCCATTTATGCTGTTCTCGATTTGGATTTAGGTAATCCAATATACCCTAAGAATAATGGAATTTAACGAAAATTCTTACTAAGGAGTATCAAAAAAATAAAATAAAGGGAATCAACAACATATGTATATATAAAATTAAAATTTCAGCGTAATCAAGAGCTACCGGTTCCATTTAAATATAATACCTTCTTAGTTTTCTGTTAAATGGAGCGGACCAATCCATCCATCCAAAGTTCTGTTCGTTTAAAATGAGTTTGAGTTGATATTGACTCAACATCTCATCCTTTTTTTGTTTTACTTTCGAAAAGAAAGTGAAAATTAATGTAATACCTAAGTCATGAGCTTAAATTCTTTCAAGTTTATGTAATTCCTGATCTCCAAATTTAAGAAAACTAATTTAATCTCCTAATAATAGCTTTGATTTTGTTTAGATTTGAGCTGTATTTGACAAGTGGAGTTACATTATTTTTACCCAATAATTTGATGAGCGAGATATTTGGTGAAAGCCATCAAGTCAACAAACTGAGTTATAATCCAATCCGTTTAAACTGGAATGGATTGTGCGAGTTACCAAAATTTATTTGATTTTGACACCTCGACAAGAATCAATCCCAAGCGCGTTATGTGTCTCTTGCTTATTGTTCATTTAGTTAAGTGGCATAATACCAGGTACTAGTGCCAGGTGAACTTGAATTGGCATTATTTGGCCATAGATTTTGAAGTTAGAAAATTTAAATTTTTAAAGTTGGTTTATTTAGAAAAAATTGAAAGTTTTATAAATGAAAATTCAAAATTTATGATCAAATCCTAACTCTGAAGCTCTACTAAAGGAGACACCGACCGGAAACAAGATCCGACCTTTCTGAACGCTTGCTCTCAAAACATGTGCCATAAACAAAACATCTTTCACACTAGTTCAAAAGCAAACGGAAAGTTGCAAACTTTTTATTTACGGTTTCATTTATTGAATCAAATTTGATGAACAAACAACCTCTCTTAAGTGTGCATCTCACCTGAACTCAGTGATTCAGTATACACCATTCCAATATACTGTAGAAGTTCCCCTTGAATACACAAATTCCAATTAACCCATTGCAGAACAGCAAAGGCAAAAAGAAACAGAACTGAAGGAGAGCTTTCTGATCTAAATAAATGGTAAAAACATTGTATACATATTATAAGTTTTACTTTCATCATGTAAGTGATCAAATGCAAAAACGAAATTCGAAATCCAAAAACACAAGATAATCGACAACCCTCATCAAGTAGTTCAATTGTTGAAAGCGTCACACCTGTGCCTGATCTCACCACGTCTGCCAATTTTAACACCATGCTCACTAAGCTTCTGCATTGCTGAAGCAAAATGCCTTAAAAGAATGCATTTTGATCTCTAATATACTCTTCAACGTGAATTCTCGTCCTCGGATCTGAAAACAGACCACGGTCGGAAGACAACAGACCCAGACCCTTAGGTAAGTTCTGGTAGTACATGTTGTCGAACTTATTTGGACTCATTACATCGTTGAACACAGATATTGTTGGATCTTTCTGGTAATTACCACAAGCATCTCTCAGAGCTTTAGCGAATCTGGGGGTTGTAGGAAGGTCAGATTGTGATGTCTTGTTGTAATTGTAAAGATTTGAGCTGAACTCTCTTACAATGCGAGAACCCAATAGTGTGAGCCCGGATAATGCCACCATTTCCTGAATCGAAACCCCTGACTTCGAAAATCTAATGATTTGGTCCATCGGCATTGTGGGTCGGGGCAGATTTCCTTCTACCAACGTGAAGCCTTTGAAACAAAAAGAATCTTTACGGCCTAAATTTACTGGATAAAACGGGCCACCGGTTTGTACAACAAGATTCCGGGCGGCGACGGCGAGAATGTCGGAGCAAGAGACAACTCCCGGGCAGGCAAGTTCAAGCGCCGTCTTGGCGCGTACGACTACATCGAACCCATCGCCGGGAAGAGAGAGGTTGATTTCAGCGTCACGCTCGGCTTTGTTGAAAGGAGTGGAGGAGACGAGGACGGAGGCGTCGCAGCCGCCGTGACGAAGCAGTCGTGGAAGAAGAGGCGGAGGGTGGCGGCGGCGTAGTAGGGAAGTTATCTGTTTGTTCGTAGTGGTTTCTTCCATAATCTGTTCAAATCTGGATGGCAGACTCGGTAATACGCAGTATTGAGCGGCGAATGGCGCTGGATAAAGAAGGAGTTAAGAGCTAGAGAGAAGAAAAGAAAAAGCAGCACTGTTAAACCCATTGCACAGTTTTGTGCTAAGCAATTTCTGCTTTTCTTTGAGGTTGACTTCTGGCTTTGAGTTGAGTAGCTTTCAGAGAGAGAGAGAGAGGGAAGTAGAGATCTTGATTTAGAGAAAATGGCTACAAAAGGAGTGGAAATAGGAATGGAGCAGCTGAGAAGTGGGGATGGGAAGCAGCTGAGGGCTTCAATGGGACTTCATATTTCTCAATTTCTTCTCTTCATTCAATGATCTATTTTTTTTAAAAAATTAGTTTTACTTTTTTTTTTTAGTGAGTTATGTGTCCCACTCAGTTTTCCATACACCTGCTGCTTTTCTGTTTATGAACTCGTTTTTCTCTTAGGTACAGTGGAAAAAGATTATTACCATTAAAAAATTGTTTTGAAGCATTAAATACTCATTTATTTTTATTGAGTTTAAGTCACAAAATTATTTTTCATAAGAAGTGCTTTCTAATAAAATTTATCTCTAAAATTGAATTAATCAAACCTCAAAGTACATATATCGATTAATAGTATAAAAACTAAAAATGAAGCTACAAAGTTTTTAGAAAGGTTTAGGTGTTATGAAATCTCCAAAATAAGGAGCAAGAAAGAAAAGGATATTCTTGTATGTGAATGAGTGGGAATATGGATAAAGGAAGGGAAATTGGTAAAGTTTTTGAGTTGAGCTTTAAGCATATTCTAATGTCATCATTAAACGGAAATATTTTGTTAGTTTTAATTGGTTTGCCTTATTTTAATATATTTAAAAAAATACTTTTTAGATAATTCTTTATTTTTAATTTTAATATATTTAAAATGATATAATATTATAATATAATTTATAAAAAAGAAATAAGACAATAAATAAATAAATTAAAACAAAAAATAAAAAGAAAAAAGAAAACATTGTCACATGAGTGAAATTTATCGAGAGGGATCCTATGAAGAAAGAAAAAGGAGACATGAAGCGCCGTTGCATGAACCACCAATCACGGAGATGAGCTCGCCAGAAACATGGGTCCAAGATGCGTGGGAACCCAGACTGTCAATTGACCCGTCGGTGCTACATGGCGTTTTATGTTTTGGGTTCTAGTTTTTTGGAGTTGATGACATGGCAATTAACATCATGACCATAAGTGAAGTATTATTAAGAGCATGGAATTTCCAAAGTTTAACTATTTATTTTATCAACATTATTTATTTTATTAATTCACATTATGTAAGTTTTATGATGAATTATTTTATATAAACTTATCAATATTCATCTATTATTAAAAATTGACACCATTTATACTTTCAGCAAAGTCAAATAATCAAAACCACACCTATAGAATCGCTAAAATGATGCCAAAGATACCAATTTACTTTTATTTATTTATTATATTAAAAATAAATTTTTAATTTTAATTTTTTTCTTATTTTACCTTTAATATTAATTACTAATTTTTTATTTTTTTTATTATATTAGATTTTTTTACTTTGTTTATTTTTGTTTTGTTTTTGATTTGTTTATTTATTAATTTGTAAGATGATGCAAAGTTAAGTAGGGCAAATAAAGATTATTAGGAGTATAATTCGATAATATATACCTTTTTAATTTTAATCATTTATGTGTCTTTTAATTATAAAATAATTAATGTTACGAATAAAATTAAAAGAGATAATTAATTTTTTAATTTTTTTAAAATTATAATAATAATTAATTTTAATATACATGACAACTAAAAGAAATAAACAAATACAATGGGAGTAAAAGAGATCCAAGCATTTTAGGGTTTAGCGTGAAGGTGGGGATGCGTGTCATTATCAGGATGTAACCCAAGGGTTAAGTTCTAATTGAAGTTGATAATCATGTGATTTGTGACTTTCGAGTTGTACTATATTTCAGAATTATGTTGAAAAGAACAAGGAATTGTTAAATGATTTTTCCCTTTTTCGGCAAAAATAGGGGACAGAGTATACATTGGAGAAATTAAGGACGGACTCGGCGCCGTATGTTGTGCTCTTAATCACATGAGTGTATGGATTTGTTCAACTTTAATTATTGAGCTTCTAATCATTCTTCAAAGTTTCATACATTATTTATGCTGTGACATTGTTGTCTTAAGCAAAAAGTGATTTATATAGATGGCATGATCAAGGGTAAAATATATGATATTGGCAAAAGATGATTGAAAAAATTAGTTCCGTGAAATAGTCAGTTTTTGGGAACATTTTTGGTGAAATCTGACTCCAACATATTTTTGAGGTCATGAGATGATTGTCATCGATAAAAATGCGGAAATTTATAGTCTTAAAATGGTAATGAATTTGTGTCTCGATGATGTGGCAAAGGATAGAAGGACGGATATTTCACTAATACATGTTCGACATCCTGGAAAATACAGACGAATATTAACCGGCACCACTAATGATTTTTCAAGTGGAATTCGATCATTGTGCATAGTACTTTAGTGTTCACATAGAGCCTTTTTATTGATTGATGCATTATTTTTATTACATATAAATAGTAGTTTTAGCACAAATAAAAAGGCATGATTCTAAATAATACAAAAGGAAATGCATTAATATTTCTTGTGCTCCGAGTTGTCTAAATCTCATCTAGTGTTTACTTCATTCTTTATCTACACAAATCATCTTGAATTTGTGACCAATTTCACTTAGCGTCATCAGATTTATTGCAAATGAACACTATTGAAATTTTACGACTTTACATTATTTTCTTTATTATCTTTACTATTTTCATTTAAATACTTTGAATTTACTTATAAACATATATAATTATTATTAACCGAATCTAACAAATTATATCAAAAAATATGTCTTTAATATTTTATAAATTCTATTATACCATTTTTGGATAAACAATAATCATTCAAAATTCTTCAGTGCTTAGTCCTTCGGAGGAGAAAGAAAGCTCTCCAAGTAAAATTAAGGCGAATGCCATAAAATAATTTTTGATTTAAGTTATATGTATCTAACATTGATCGTACAAATAATATTTATTTTATTTATTTGAATAATGAATTTTCAGTAAAAGAATGTTAACTCAGGCAAAAATCTATTTTTTAGTCTATTTAAAATAGGGCTTGAATATATGCACACACTATTTTTAATTTTTTTTTTTTGTGAAACTACAATCATTATTATTATTGGGTGTAAATTCAGATTAGTCGAACCCGATATGAAAAATACAGCAACTCTCATAGTCGCTCTCTCTTCCTTTTGTTGTGGAAATAAAAATTATAATTTTGTCTTCTCCTGCCTTTTTTCTCTACCTTTTACTGCAAAAAAAAATGAAAAAACGCGAAATTGTTTTTCTCCTGCCTTTTTAAGTTAGGTCCCCCTCTATAAAAGAGAGTCGGTGTAGGATCCATGAAAAGCAATTATATCACCGAATTAGTAGCTCTTGGTTTTGTACATTAGTAGTAGTAGTAGTTAGGCAGGCAGTGCCCAGAAAGAATGTGCTACTCTATTATTATTACAGATCAATAGCTCCAGCTTAATCATGCTCTATTTAAATCACCTTATTATTAGCTTCCACGCGTTTCGATTAATTTTACGGGATATTTGCTATCTCCCATTAATAACAGATGTTTGAATCTGAGACTTCACCCAGTTTATTAACCACCAGACTATACTCTTGGGTGCAAATCACCTTATTATTCTACCTTCTTTTTCTTAATTTTCATTAATTTTAATTTACTGCTGTTGCACTTGCTTGAAATTAAGGGGGGAAAAAAAGGGAGAGGAAATGGGAAATATCATCCCCGTCCGATAAGAAGGAAAAACCCATATTATTATATAGAGAATGAAACAGCTTCTTTCCAATACTCTTGACCATTAGAAATTGAAATTTTACCAATTCTCTTTTTCTATACATATACCTAAAAATCATCTCAACTAAAAATAAAATAAAAAATTTAAAATTAAATTACTATTAAATATAAAATATATTTCTTTAAATTCATAAAAATTATTACATAAATTAAGACGAAAAGAGCATGGCTTATTGGACATGGAAGGGGATAACAGAAAAGAGTGTTGCGGATAGGACAAAAGGGAAATAAAGAGGCTGGTCCCATGCCATGATAGAATGAAGCGTCCATTTTCGTAGTGACAGTTATCTCACAGCTCATGCACG
>JACEIK010005501.1:74682-90608 GCA_018107945.1 Datura stramonium | reverse complement strand
TAATTTGAATAAAACTTTCTGAATTTACATAAATCCATAAGCAGCACTGTAGACCCACCTCTGCCACCTCTGGCTTGTTTTATTGTCCTTTAACTCAAAAACTTTTCCTGTTGGTGAATAAGTGCAGATTCCTTTCTGTTTTAGTCCCTTCTTTTTAACCACAACAAAGCCAATAGTATCATTTTGCTGAGATACAAGTAGATTATTGTACCTTTGTAGCAGGGATTCTTTTAACAAACTTAGGTGAAGGAGAGCATGAAACTATGGATTGCTTTTCTCCCCAGGTACAAGCACATTGCACGTTGCACCAGGGATACCATATAGTAAAGCTATATTTTAAACTTGATAGTAGTTAGCAAGAAGTCAATTTTATTTCTTTTGAGAGTTTTGACTAGTTCCAAAATCATTACTCAAGTACCAGTAACACATTATTCCGAGAATTCACTACGTAGTGGTAAAAGGAATTGAGTACAAGTCTAATGATAGAATCCATTTTCTGTCTTATCACATCTTTTGTATCTTTTAATAATTTTTTCATTACATAGGGCAACGGGAAGGGACAGAAAGCCTTGGCATCCCCACTTCAAAATTGATGGCTTAGTCTAACTGAACATACAATTAGCTTGTTTAACCTGTCCATCAGTTTCAGTTTCTTCTAGCTGTAAACACATCCCTGCTCGACAGCTTGAAGGTGATCCACTCTGGAATCACTCAGCTGTGAAGTCCCAGAATCCTACACTCAAAAAGTTCTAGTAACTGCTCATCCTGATTAGATAGATGTCTCCAGGTGTCAGCTCCAAACAAAGTTCCCGAACTGAATCAGGTTTCTTAAAACAAGAATTCTGATTCTGTGCACAGCATAAATGTATAATTACAAGAGGAACAGAATCTGCAAAGACGCTATTAGATTGACTACGCTGTGGACTGGATCTTAGTTTGAGATTACATGTAAAACAGACTGAATTCCATGTTCGGCGTTCTGATATGACTTGTTGGAAACCATTGCCACCAAGAACAGCGAACCAAAAGTGAAGCAAGGCGGTGATTATTGACCTTTTAGGAAATGTTGTCAAGCATCCACAAGGTGAAAAGAAGAGGGAGTCAAACTGCCCAACTGCAGTCAAGCTGAATGAACAAATTATTATCTTTTGATGAAGGCTGAATGCACAAATTATTACCAATATAACTAAAACAAACTTGGCTCCAGGCTCCTAAAGCCTAAATTAACACATCAAAATAAAGGCATCACAAGAAGAAATCCCTACTGGTCCAATTTGAATTTTAAGTTCACTATCTGATAACTCCCATAGATTCTTTTTTTCCCGGATAATGGTAATTCAGTGCTATCTTGTGCACAAATTGACTATTCCATGGGTGACTTGCTACATTCAACGAGCATCCGATATCAAGTAACTCTGGCCCAACTCCCAAGTTCTAGACAAATGGGAAGAAATTACTCAACGTTTGTTTACTCCTTTGAGATTTGAACACGAGACCTCATAGTTTTCATCCCACTTCAGTGACTATTAGGTAACACCCTTGGGTCCTTGTAAACCCCAATTTACAGTCAATGTTGGAGATGCATTGCTTGTGTTTTGTCTTCAAAAATAAACTCAAAATAACAGAATGATCTTACTCATCAGAGAGCATAATGATGACCTTTTACAGGTTAACTAGTATAAACAAAGAAACATTTTTCATTTGACAACTGAAGGGAAGTTCACAGTTTGATCTCGACTCTTCAGAACACTGTTGGGACGAATATGGCACATAATTAGGATCTGTGACAAACCTTCTACCCTGCCTCTCTTTATTTCTTGGGGACATCATGTTCAACAGGCATATCTAAACAGAAACAGAACATGAAATAGAAACTAAAATGGCCCCCAATTATGCAGACAGAAGAGAGCAGGGGTACCTGTTGTTTGAGAGAAGAGAAGTCATCCAATAGTGAGGCAAAAAGAGAAACGTTGCTCTGTGCAAGGAGAAATAATATCAAGCTGCAGATGCTGAACCTTTATTAGCTGCTCAAAACAGCTAACCACATCAATCTTCACTATCAGAGCTGGCCTCATCAGAACTATAATCGCTACTATCATCATCAATATCAAGCTGCACATGTCGAACTTGTATTGGCTCAGGCATTCTTGGAAGTCCTGGAGGAGGTACTGGTCGTGCTGGTGCCTCCTCGACCTTTTGAAGTGGACGAGAATCTGCTGGAGGAAGAGCAATTGGATCACCAGGCTTCCACCCAGGTGGAGGAAGTGGGAGATCAGTGGGCAACTCAACAGGCATACCAGGTTTCCAACCAGATGGTACTACAATATTTGGAGGGACGAGGCCTGGAACTGCTGAAAGATTGGCAAGTGGGTTACTTTCTGCCGGAAGTTCAATGAGTGGCTCCAAAATATTCTCTTTTCCTTCATCTGTTTTAGTTAAACCAACATCAAGATCAGCAAAATTATATAATTGAGATGCACGCATTTGCTCGTCCTGTGGAGCTGGTGGGAGTGCTCCCCGAAGAGGAGCCTGTCCACCACCAAATTCAGGTGGTGCAAAAGTAGTGTAGCTTATCCTATGAGCATATGATAATATGTCAGATAATTTCAACTGAGTTGCCATAGTTGTTACTGAAGATTCTTCGGCATCATTTTCCAAATTGGCCCATTTGGGACGACGATAATCAGAGTAATCATCAACAAGATTGTCAAGAACAAGCTCAGCTCCTTTGAGTTTGTTGGCAAAGGCAAGAATTGCAGAATCATTTGACCTAATTTCACGGGTTACTTTTTGCTTCTCATCTTGAAGATCAAGAATTTCTTGTAGTTCGGCAACTGCTTCAAACAGCTGTGTCTGAAGAGAAGTAAACACAGAGAGGATTTCTTTTGAGGATGATGGGCAGGAATCTTGTGGAATTGGTGCCGCAGAAGGCAGAAATGAAGGGAAAGAGCCACGGAAAGCACTAAGCCAATGGGACCGGTTAGGTGAGACTTCAAAGAGCCTTGAAGCAAGTGATGCCATTTGAATGAGAAGAGACTGAGCTCTAGAGAGAGGTGGTAGAAGAGGAAGAAGCGTTGATGAGGTGGTAGTGGTAGTTAATATATTTGCCGGTTGATTGGGTTGAAGAGGTTGCGACACTTGTGAGGAGAACTTAGGTGGAGGAGCTGTGTTTTGTAGAGAAGGTGAACCGGGAGTTGGCAGGCCTAGCCGGGCTGGCGATTGCAAAAGTTGGTGTTGAGCATTCTGTAACATCTTCAAAGACCACGATTGAAAAACTAGAAGAGGTAAAAAAACATGGTCAACAAACAACTTTAGCAATGAAACACAGTGTTACCTAACTGCAAAAAGAACAGCATCCTTTTATTGCCCTCCAATCCGAAAGAGAGAGTTAGAGAAGGATAAGCAAACACACATATGAAAGAGGAGAAAATACTTCCAAAAGTCAAACATTTAGGTTAACACATTGAGCATGCAAGATTTTTTATATAGCAAATATAAAAATGATTTAATTAGCCTGAAACAGAGACAATTAGAAAGAATACAATAAACCAATTGGAGACCATCAACTAGCAGTAATCAGAACCAACAGCAAAATGGAAACTGGTCTTGTAATTTGCTCCAAAAACAAGTAAATTTTTCAGTATCAACATTCAACTTCCTAGAAACATAAGATTCAATGCCTGGAATCTATATGTTTTACAAGTTACAGTGAATATTTATCATTACCATCAAATCTCAAATACCTGCGCTCAAACCAATATAGATTAATGTTGCCCATCAAAACAAGAATAAAGGTATTTTAAAGGCAAATAAATAAGTGAACCCTATATCTTTAATAAAACTAGGAAAACCCAAAAAACAATCACGGGAAGCAAAATACAGAAAACATTGCATGACCCACCAAGTTTGAGACTTTACTTAAACAAAGTTGAGATATTAAAAGAAAAAAAGGACCAACAAAATAATCAACGATTTGACATGACTCCTAAACCCAAAATCACATAGCAATTTGACATGACTTACATAAAAATGTTAAGAAAAACACTAACTTTCCTGATTTTTCGAACTGGAAACAGTGGAAATATGGGAATAAAGTACAAGGAAGAAGAAAAATAATAGGGCATATACCTTCGTTTGTTGAAGAAAATGGAGGAATCAGCTTCACAGGTTTTTCTGCGGGAACTCAGAAGAAAGTCGGAGACTAGAGAGAGAGAGAGAGATCCGAAGAACGGGCTGATTTGGGCGATGATATGGGTCGAGTTGGGCCAAATTAACCCGTTACCGATGAGTGATATCTATATAAAAAATAGTCGATGGAATTTCCTATTTTTTTTTATATATAAATTATATACGTTATTTAGATTAATTAACGTTTTCTTTTACCCGGTAACTCTAAATTATAATCCTATTTGGTTAAATTCCTGGAACTTTTCAGATTCAAAACTTGCTAATGTATCATTTTTGATTGACGTAAGAGAAATAAACAGATTTGAATTTATTGATAGTTAGACAGTACTTTCTCTGTTTATCCGTATTTGTTATATTTCGTTTTTTAAGAATTAAATTTAAATTTTAAATACTAATTTAAGCTTTATTGTTTGAGTTAGAAATTATAATATTATAATTTTTAAATATTTAAAATATTAAATTAATCTAATACAATTTAACTTTAAAAATTAATTAAATTAACTCTCGTAAAATTAAATATGAAAAAGTGAAAATAAATTGAAAGAGTATTAGAAGAAAAGAGCAATATGTTACAACGTAACCGTAACTTTATGTGAAGTAAACACGACATTTCATATTTATGAAAAGTGTTTGATTAAAAAACGTGCAACCTTCACCTTTATTGAATTTAAAATAAATATCTTTTAACATCGATTCAAACAAATAAAGTACTTAACTTTATAAGGCAAAAGGAAATTGTTTGGGCAAGGGAAAAACTTGCAATTTGAGAAGAAAATAATCAACTTCTCTTCTTTTTAATTTTTTTTTTTGGATAAGCCATAGAAGAAGTAGCTCATTTTTCTAGGGGAAGGAGAGAAGTATCTTCTTCCTTCAAAGGATAAAAAAAAATAAAATTACAACCTAATACTTTTAAGCCATCTAGTTTATAAAGCATATATACAGTATATAGATAATATACACTCTATATTAATATACATATTTATACACATCTATACATACAATATACATAACTTTACATATATATACACAACATATACAATCGAGTATACTTGGGTCATGTTTAATAACCTAGATGGCAAAATGATATATATTGAAAACTACCCCTGCAAAAAAGCATTCCAAGCAGGAAACGTTGTATCAATTTGGATAAGTCGAACTAATGAATCCCAAAATACAAACAGGAAATTTCTTTTGTTTCTTTTGCCCATCTTTGCTATTGCAATTCCTTTTCGATAAGAATTTACTGCCCTCCGTTTTTCCACTAAACCAAATACATATTGGACTCAATTGATTGAACGATAAATGATGTATGAAAAACATTTGATTTGGTGCAAAGATTGGGCAGATAAGATTTTCTTTTTCACATTTCGAAATCAAAAGTAACAACGAACCAACCAAACTATACAGCTATTACTATTTCAAGTGCAAGTGGAATTTCATCTCATCATCACAACCATCCACTCTGTTTGGGCAACAACTATAAGCTTGCCATCCAGAAATATGGGACATCGAAAAGAATGATTTACTTCATGTAGCCTAGCCCAATACAATGATTCGTGTGAACGAATTGCTACTCTAGCAAAACTGCCACCCAGAAACGTGGGTTCTCGAAAAGAATGAAGCTTCAAACGAATCACATTTTTTTACGAGAAAACTGCTGAGCTGATCTAACTTGGATGTCTTTCGTGAATATATTTGTAACAGCAAAAAGCATGAGGACAAACACAACTTGAGCACTCATAATTCCGAAATGACTAATGCTGTTTCCAATTTCCATCCAGCTTCCTTTATTTCGGACCTGTTACCAATCAGAAAATAAGTAAGATGGATCCTTAACTATGATGAGTCCCACCATCATATTCCTGGAGATAAGTAGTCAGAATGCATGAAAGAGAAACTCAAAAAGCTGTTCGGTAGTGCATCATACCTTTTCTAAGCAAAACACATAGGATGGACCATGGGTGGAAAAACATATGTGAATTGCACCATAGATAGAATAAGACGACTACTTAACAACAACAACTACTACTACTACTACACTTCAATCCCAAACAAGTTAGGGTCTACATTTAAGCTCATACAGTATCATCATCATAATAAATAAATAAAAGTGAAAAGTACGTTAAAATATATGTAAATACTACTACTACTAACAACAACAACAATAATAGTAAAAGGGAAGCCCGGTGAGCAAAAGCTCCCGCTATGCGCGGGGTCCGAGGACGGGCCAGACCACAAGAGTCTATTGTACGCAGCAATAATAAAAGTTCCATACAAGTCTAGAGAAAACTACTTACCAGGAAGAAGAAATGGATTGTCATTACATCGGAGCACAAGATCACCAGAAAATAGCATCCCAACAATGGAACTTGCACCAATTTAGTGATTGCACTAAATGTACATCTGCAGTTAATACCCAACAACAAATAAGAAGTTATACATGGTGCACAACTAGTCTCAGCAAAGACCATGAAACTCCAAAATGCTTCTAGTTGCATATCAACATAAATTTGCTTGGTCTTCTAATATTAAAAGCTTCTACTCATGTATCAATATAAGTTTCCTATCATGCACTCTGTTTTCAGTGAAGATCAGGCAGTTCTTGTGCTTTGCAATTAAGATTAGACAAGATATGCTAAAGCTAAATCATGGAAGGATAAGGATACCTTGAGGCTTGAGCCAAGGGATCCCAAATGACCAACAAATCATTATCAGAGGGCATGTGAATGTAAATGTAGGTAGATATAATGACGGTCTCCATTGGCATCAGAATGAAGATAGGAAAGCCTATCTTAGAGTTTGTATTAGCTAACCATATAGTATTCGCTAACTCTAATTTTAAAACATGGAATGCACCTAATAACTTTTAAGAGTTGAGTAATCATAACCAAATAAACTTCATCCATACTAGAAGATATGACAAGGCTACATGTGAAGGCTGCAATTTTATACCAAGAAGAAACCCAACAACCCAACATAGGAAGATGGTGGTACCCCGTAGATTTCTACTCTCTAATTATGGCTAAAACAAGCATAATAATGTGTTTAAGGTTCCACAAGAGTGTTCAACACTCAAAATTTGTGTTTGGAAAGTAATATAGATGTTTGGAAATGAGGAGGAGTGGATTGGATCAAGTGGAGAGCAATTTGAAGTCAAGAAATAATTTGGATATATTTGTGGAAAACAACAGCCACCGTAGCAGCGGAAGAAATTTGGGCGCTGCAACGCTTCAACAATATATTTTTAGGTAGCTCCAGACCATGACGAGCGCCGCAATGAGTGAAAGTTGAGCGTTGCGACATGCGACCCCTGAAGCCAATATTTTAAATACGTAAGAGCGGTCCTAGGTTTATTTTCACACCTCATTTGGACAAACTTGAGAGAGAAAAACAGCCCCCAAGCCCTAGCAACGCCAAGGCAAGATTTCCACCACAATCTTTTGATCACAGTGGTTTTTCATTGAAACCGTTAAGAAGGAAAATCTGCAAGTTTGTACTTACATGACAAGTATGAATGGAATCAACAACTTGAAAATAAGCAACGCTGCCATCAGAAAAGGCTGCAAAAGACAGGAATAACCCCACATATCACCATATACAAATGAAAGGGAAATAAAGAATAACGGATTCATAAACAAGGATTTCAGTTCCACTTACACTGAAAATAGTGATGAACCGATACACAGAGGAGATCTCAAAGCTTGCAATACTTGCAAAATTACCAGTTCCAAAGAACGCGATGTTGAAAAAGACCATCTAAAAAAGCAGAAATCACATCAGCAATTTAAGAAGAAAAATATTTGGTTCAGAATCAGACGTGTACAATTGGGAATCGCCTAACTTTGAAATGCAAATTTGGCCCTGATCAGAACCTTTTTAGGACTAAACTTCACAAATTTTAAGATGAGTGACAAAAATAATTTACATAAAAAGCAGTACCATGCAGGTGTTCAGAATTTTATATACTAAAATTTAATTAAAAAGAATTGACTGAAGTCCAATTTGAGTTATGAAAAGTCAATGTGGACAAAATTGTGCAACAAAGGGAGTACTATTCTTCTTTAGCTATGTATAGAGGAAGATAAAATGATATTAACCTCTTTGATAATTGCTTTTGTTGGTATGTTATTTCATTGTGTTAACATCAGTACCTGACTAAACCTGTTCGGGAGAGAAAAGAATGCTTGCTGTCCTAACTGGCTAACCCCATTGCTATCCCCTCGCACTATACTTAAAGCTTTCATTTCTTTATGGATGGCAAAGTGAACCAAGTGATTTTAATATATATTCACATTTAACTTTGTGAGTTACATCTAATTGAATGGAGGCAACTACAATAGTTCTAACTTCCAAAAGAGGTAGACATGTTTTTAGAGCGATTCGAACACAATGTTAAATATGAAATTTTGAAGCCTTTTTTTTTCCTGGCTGCACAATTAACTATGTGGTACCTTAGCATGTGATAATGATCTAAATTATCAATAAACTGTGCTGAATATATAAAGAATTAACGCACACATGGAAGCAAGGAAGATGAACATTAGCCCGGGAAGCTTGAATACAACTATTTAGATTTATGCAAAGACAATAGAGCTGGATGCCTACACTACCCTTAAAGTGTTAAATTAACAAGGCTAAAAATGATGTCACTGTCATTCTTTTTCACCGTAACTATAACATCATTAAGAAAAGCAGAACGTAAAACTTACGAAGGTTAATGGGATCCTCATATCGGATAATTCCAGGCACCTATTATCATCCTCCATGGATTTGACTGGAGTTGATGATAATCTGGACTTGCTTATATGGAGATAAGCATTTTCTACCAGTATCCATGCTATAAGTGCAATACTGAGAGCACCATAGAAGACTGCTTCATAGCTGCAGGAGATTCAAAAGTTTTCAAATTCTGACTCATAATGTTATAAAAATTGAATCTACTCCTAGCCTAAGCCACAAAATGATGGAGATACCCGATTGATAGAAGCAGGAAGGGAGGTGCAACACCAAGGAAAATGGAAGTCAGCCTGGACAAGAGACCAGTAGATGAAAAGAGTGGGAGTATCATCGAGAAGCCTAAAGAAACAAGTCAAATTATAAATACAGGATTGTTGAAATGTTCACAAAGAAAACAAACTACGTGAAACTTTGATCAGGCTGAAGAAAAGTAAAAGGGGAAAGGAATAATTATACAGAAAATACAAGTTAGGAAAAGCTTCATAAAAGTTTATAATTATAATGAACCAAAAATCCTGAAAAATGAATGCAAGCGTAACAAAGGACAGTCAGCTATACAACAAGGTGATACATTACCATAAATTAGTAGATGTTTACCAAAGACTGAAGGAGAATATTATTTCTTTATAACAGGATGCAGCCAAGTAATTATTCCTAAAATCACATGGAAGGAAGTTGTCAGGGAAGTCTTACAATCTCTTTGGAATCTATGCTGACTTAACAAAGGATAGGCACAATGGAAGAAATTGATGTATACAGGCGATACCAATTAGTTGAGAATTTATTCTAGTCATGTTATATCATTTACTTTAGGTGTTATGCTTTCTAGGTGTCTTTTAACCCTATTAGAGATTCTTATGACAGTAGGAAATATAGAAAACTTCTAGTTCTATTTTCAAATTTTTCTTTTTTTGTAAAATGTTGGTGATGGACTTAAATGGGGAACATAGTGAGCGAGGATTCATTGTTTGGGAATTGGGACTGAGGTGTAGCTGTTGTATGACAGGATGCAACCTACATTACATACTATTGTTAGAGTTAATGCCATATCCATGTCCTACACATTTGACATGGGGCACCAATGCAGATGAAAGTCCAGTACCATTGGAAGCAGCTGTCTGAGGAGGGCAACTGTAAGACACAATGCCAGCAGCAGAAGAGAAATTTTTAAAAGTAAGTTTGGATAGCATGCCTTTTATCGGACCAATTATAAAGAAAAACGTAAAATCTCACCACTTTGAATTCACTGTTTAACATCCCATTGCATTAACAAAACAAACAATTGATGGAGAAAAATGGGTGTAAAGCTTATTGTGTTCATAGGACATCCGAGAACAATTCTAAGTAAGACTGAGCTACTAGCAGACGGATAAAAGCAAACAAGAATACCAGCAATGGACCAATTCACCAGTTGGTGTAGGACTAACAATTCCTGCTTCTCTGTTCTATGAGTAGTTGAAAGCCAAACCATCAGAGATGCTAAGCCAACCAAAAGGATCTACTCCAAACAAAGAGAAAAAAAGAAATTCCAAAATCTCTCAGTAAGAGTTTAAGATAATTTTAGACAATATTGCTCGTAAACGACATTGCTTACCTGCAAGTGAAAGAGCAAGGGGAACTTGAGTTTCCTAGAGTCTTGTGCAACGAGACTAAGCCAGTATCTGTTATCTTTAGCATGCAGTTCCACATATCGAAGAACTACGCCAATTGTGATAATCATCACCGCGCCAGCAACCCTACATACAGAAGTTCAGTACAACGAATTCAATCTGGCTACTGCAAGTTAAGATACTCAATAAGAAGTTACTTACACAAGCAGGGTATTTTCTGGAATTTGAGGGGGCATGAGAGTAAAAACTGACAAAAACCAACATGCCATCCATACAAAGATTGGTACTCCAGATCTCATAGGTAATGATCTATACAGATAAAATGCAACTGAAACCCCTGTAGTTAAGAAACACCAAGTGTAGAGCTTTCTATCTGTGAAGCTCTTCACCTGTAAGGTAACCACACATAATGATTAAAGAATCCAGGTGCTCAAAGACAAATCCAATGCTGCCTAAAAAAACGTACATAAACTAGGATAGAGCCTCACCAGAAGCTCAAGGATGATCACAGAAAAAACAAAAGTAGCAATGAGTTTAAGATAGTAATCATTAACTCTCCCGCACAAGTATCTGCACAATGCCTTGAGAAATTGATATTCACTAAATATTTGCGTCCACAGAAACAATGTCATCACGACATATGCGTGATAAAGGGGAGGAGAGTTTTCAACCAACAGAAGAGTGCACGCTACTCCCATTAACAGCCCTCCTAAAAGATGTACCTGCCATAGGAAAAGAATATAAGCAAGAACTGGGGAATCAGTTGGTCGGATAACAATTCTTTCTAGTATCACCTTACGAATGACTATACAGAATATCCATCTTTTTTTGTGGGAGGAAGAAATGTGTTCTGATAACATCAATTTCTAAATGCCAAAATAATATAATGAAGAGAAAGAATGAATACACCAATAGAGGACCGTGATATATAAGTTTTAAAGATTTTCCCTTATGAGAAGTCCCAGATGAGCACTTAATTCAATAGCCTTGGTGATCAGGCATAAATAGAGACAAAATATAAGCAAAATATGGTCCCGAAGCTGGGTGCGACTGTCATGGAACATTTTAGAAAGAGGAGAAACGAGAAACTTTTGGGGGTTGAAAGAAAAAAAATAAGCAAGAGGATTAATGTCCAAAGGAGCATTTGGTGTCATTTCTCCCACTTTGCCCTTAGTTTTCTATTTCTTTCCTTAATAAGTCTAACTTTCAATGGTTTGGGTGGGAGAAACCTCCTCCTCCCACTTAAATGCATAGATAAAGTGATTACGGTCCCTCCTCCTACTTACAATGCATAGATAATGTGTTTACGGTCTCACCCCTAAACTTTCCAGCATTATGAATTAGATTTTCTTTTGCGATATAGGAACATGTGTAATTTTGGCATATCAACATGCCATTAGATGTACTCAGCAAAACAACTGGACAACCCTCTGTACATCTCCGCCTCGATTTAAGATCATATATCAACAGTCAAGATATTCTTATTGGTTTTAGATTGGATTGAGAAAATTACTTGAACTTGCACAACACGAATTATTTTCACACATAAATGCATTAATATGTCCAATTTCCTCCTCCCTTTTTCCTACTGATCTATCATGCTCTCAACATCAAACAGACAGATAATTTCTTTTGAACCTCCCTTTTACAATCTCCTCTAACCAAAGCATAGAAAGAAACACAATGGCACATGCATATAGAGCAAAACAGGTACCTTAACTGTACTTGTTTGATTAGGCACTTGCTCCTTGCTAAAAATATTTGCAGGTAGGGACGTATAAGATTGCAAGACATGGAGTATCACATAGATCATCCAACCAACATAGCCAAGAGTAATTACAGTCATCAGCATCAACCAATCATATGTCTGGAAATAGTGAAGTCCTTGAAGTGCCAAGCTCCTAAGCTGTTCAGACAGTTTCATTGCAGTTTCATACTCTTTGAGAGAAATCAGATGCTCGATTTGACGCAATAGTGATGAATAACTAGCCAAGGGTTTGAAAGGCTTGATGTATAATGAGGTCGACTGCTTTAACTCTATATATTTGTCAAGGATGCTCAAAAGGGGAAAAGAAAAATCAAAACTGTTCTTCTAAGTATTTTAAAAGGTGAAAACAGGACAAGCCCCAGTTACATTTATGAAGCAGTTTGGCATGACAGCATAAAAATTAATTTTATCACCTTTTCCCTCTATCGGTCTAAAATTTGGTGACTTTTCCTAATTCTAATATATGTTATACTTCAATCGAAGTTGTGCTACTAGTTACTTCTATGTTGACTGACATTTTCTTTTGATAAGGTTCTATTTTAACTTACACTTAAAACTCTGAAAGGTGTGAATCGCAACAAAAAGAAATTAAGAATATACAGATGTAAGATGAGTGAAGTAGAATGAGATAATAAGTGAAAAACAGTCTAAGTTATAATAGGGAAAGATACGTGACTTTCGAAGGAACTGATTGAGGATTTGCTTCGTATTGGCCAGCACAGCTTCAATTTCTTCTTCCTGGACATAAAAGTGATTGTAAGACCTGCATTCGATCTCAATACAAAGCACACAATAGTGCCAAAGAACCAACAAACATATCTCTCCCAATCCACCACAGTCGTACTATGCAAAATAGATAGGGAACTTATAGTAATGCAGGTACCTTGTTCAGATTCATGTACTGAAGAGGCAGATTGCCTACCGAGTTGACAGGACATGGCAGACCAAGAAGAGTGGACTGCAATTTTTAGAGACATATCAGAGTCAGACTTTAGAAGAAGTTGATATGATAGAAAGGCACTTCAAAGATAAGACTTTTAGAAGAGGACAAGGTAATCGACCATCAGCGGTGCTATGTCAGCTTGATTAACATCCAACCTCGTCATGCCACTGAGGCCCCATTCCGAGGGTGTTTCTGTATCATGCAGATGGTCATCAATAAAGCGAGCAGTATTTTCCTGATGGTCAGTGCGGGAAATTGGCAAGGGATGCCCAATGCCTGCCCCCCATGCCACAAGAGGTGTATCCGTGTTCGTTGGGTGTCCATCTCCATGACTCCCTGTACCAGAAATTGCTATGAATCAATATGCTACATTACACTGTAGTTGCTCAATCACAGAATAGACATTGTAAAAGATCCAGATAATTACAGACAAACATCACTTGCTGGGAAAGTGAAGAGAATTTTTCTATCATGGAAACAGTTCAACTTGTCTGAATAGAGTACATGTCAAACGATCATATATATATAAAGTTTTCTATGCTGTGTTTACATGGTCAAATATACTCATTAGGGAATAGAAAAACAATTGAGCGTCAATTCAAACCTTTGTCGCTCATTCCATGATCTGCTGTAAATATATATGCGGTCTGATTGTCTTTGTAGTAGTCCTGCATAAGATTGTAAACCTTTTCTGCTATCTTGTCAACCACTTTAACATTATTTAGATAGATGGATGAAAAGGGCTTATGTGCATGACCATTGGAATCACAGCCAAGCAGGTGCAGAAAAACAACAAGCTTGTCTTGTTCTAATAGCTGCTTCAATTTTGGGTCTTCATTGGACCTATTCAAGAGGTTCTGGAATTGATCAAATGACCACTCATCCAAAAAAGAAGCATCTGCATGTAAACACTATCGAATTGATAAATTGGTATTTGGTAAAATGACTAACAAGAACCGAAAAGGATTGATGGCTACACTACTACTATATATTGACTGATTGTTCCAAGGAGAGGTAATCAGGGCTCTATTAAATGAACCATAATATCATTTTCATCATCACATAACCTTGTGAAAACAACTTGCATGTATTATATGTTTAATCAAAGCAGATATTTAAAGAACTGTGACGCACCAGTTGCAAAATCCTCAAATTCATGTGGATACGAATTCCAAGTGCTATGGGGCAAGGCCCCACAGAATATGGGAACAATATCTGGGCTACCATAGGAAAATGTATGCCGGCTTTGATTAAATACTGAATCAAACTCGACCGGATTTGCCTTCCAACCTGCAAAATTATTGAGCTTGTTGTGGTTGAGATAGTTGCCTGAACTAGTAATTGCGTATTCTAATGCACTTCAAGAAATATATAAAAGCCTTACCTTTAGTGACAGCGCTAGGATCTTCATAAAACCCAGCAATTATAGCAACATGTCCAGGCCTAGATTCTGTTGGAGGACGAGCATGTGACACTCCCCATCGACCTTTTTTCCTAATAATGCTCCTCAAAAAAGGGGCTCTGTAACCTCCCTCTGAATCCGGCTCGTAAAACTTATCAGCCCGTAAACCATCCGCTGCAATTTATAAACCAAAAAAAAAACATTAAAAAAAAAAAAACGCACTGGCCAATACAACGCAAGAAAATAAAAACATGAGCTGAAAAATATCATTGCGTCAAATCATCGAGCATGTTGTCTGCAAGTGAGACGCACCAACCAGAAGAACAAGGCGCTTAGCTGGGGCACCGAAACGAGGTGGGACAGGGTCCATTCCATGAACAATGGGGGTTTTGAAGTAAATGTCGAAGATGCTGAGCATGTACACTGCATGAAGTACTACCCCAAGAACCACCAGCCATTTCTCTTTTCTGCTCAGCCATTTCTGCTTATTTCGAGCAGTATTAATGGCGGATCTCTTACCATCTCTCTTTCCGACTCCCAAGATCCCATCGGTCCTCATGACCTGCGCATCAACTATCAGTTCTCCGTTTTCCAATTCCTCTACCTGATTGAAATTAGATCACCAAATCTCCAACGTCTATTCTATATAATATTATAACTATAAACTTGAAACTTTCCTAACTATCTCGATCTATAGAGGTTCTTTATGTCTTATATGTTAGGAAACAATTTCGAAAAATTAGTTCAGATCAGTTACTAGTTACTAACAACTCTGTTAAACCCAAAACTCCAGTTATTAGTGATTTTGACCAATTCTGCCAAGAGTTGTAGGCTCATCTTGTGGCTATATTTGGTATAGTTTATTCAAAGATGACCCAATTTTTTTTAAAAAAAAGAAAGATTCAACTTTTGAAGAAGCAAACAATGGCATTTTTCAATATTGAAAGATCTCTTTAGTTCTTTATCGGTGGTTTTTGGAGTCAATTTCATAATTCAAATACTCCGTATGTTCCTTTTTTACCTATACTAAAAATACTTATTTGTAAAATAATTGCTAATGTAAATATCCTACTTAAGTAAAAAGAAAAGGATGAAGAACTAACAACGGAGGTAAAAATTAAGTCGGGCACTCAGTTTTCTACCATGAATTTTTAGCCCTGCATTTGAAAATAATCGAATTTTAATGCGGAAATAAAATTTGGATTAAAATATTTTTTAACAGGATATAAAATTTGGATAAAAATATCCTAATTAAAATACATAGAGACCTTATAAAGG
>JACEIK010005501.1:53665-63995 GCA_018107945.1 Datura stramonium | reverse complement strand
CTCTCTCTCATCAGAATGTCAACATATAGATAAAGCAGACAATGACAAGAATTTAAACATATTGATACAAAGAATTATTAGGCAAGAAAATTAACTTACACAATATGACGAAATCGGGGGAACTTCTAGGAAATTGTCTAATTTGGCATGTTTTTGCTGACCAGCAGCTGAAAACGAAGGAGATGCCACCAACTCCATCTGAATTTAAGGAAAAAAATCATGTGAATATCAAAGACACTACATACACTTTTCCATAATAGCAAGACTTTTCACACGCTGACTCAATTTAAATTAGAAAGTATATTAAACAAAATGGAGGACCGAAACGAATGATAATAAGGCAAAGACAAGATTAACTAAAAATTGTGAATTGAACCATCAATAAAATTGAGTTCTTAGGATAATAAATCAGTTTTATACTAAAAACAATAAATATGAATCATAATTTTATTACTAGAAGCAACTACATGCAGCAAAAAGGCTTATCCTCGACATTTTTACCACCATTAGATGCGTATCCTCATTTTACTTCAAGAGGTATTAAGGAAACCACCATCTCTAGGCCAGACACTTAATTTCTTATTCCAGGAAAAGCACAAGCCAAATAACAAAAAATATCCAAAATTTCCATTCCATCCCATCCTACTTGTTAAGGCATTGTTGTAACTGATGATATAGTTGTTTTGATGACTGAAGCTGGGTTTAAAAGAAAGTATATCAGCTATGAACCTTTCAAGAAAGACATACTCCATCTAATCAATGCAAGAATAATCTGTATTGACCATTAAGAGATTACCTGCATCCTCTTTTCCTGAAAATTCTTCCCAATAATTTTATCTTTCGAAGAGCCAGGTTGCTGCAAAAACAGAAACAAATTTAAACTCTGAATGCATGAAATGGTCCTTAATGTAAAATTATTACTACAAAACATGCTAAATGTTTTCTTTTTCAAGGCACAAATGTAATTTATACCATAGACTGCTGAGTTTGACAGCGCAAACGGGGACCGACATTTCAATAACTGAATTCTAAAACATCTAAGCCTTTCAAGTTATGTATAGCTAAAAAATGTAAAAGCAGTATTATGTGCACTCTGTAATTACCAATCAGTAGTCACAAGACACAATGAAGGAAGTAGTTGCACGTGATGGCAACAACAGAGCAAGGAAAAACTAACAAATTCACCAAGTGAATGAACCTATCATCAATATCAGATATAGATCCCAAGAATCTCATACGTAAAGCTATTAGAGCAAGCTTCTATGACTATAAGGTAACAGTAGTCAGTTCTGCATCTGAGACAGATCCGACCTCTCTCACCCTGTATACCAAAGTAGCCTTGACTCTTGAAGCAATATAACATATGGCAGAAGCATTATCACAAAGAAGGTATGCACCACAAAAAGTAGCCATGTATGACATATTCTATTTGAAATGCCACCGCGTACCACATGATACTTTATTACTTGGAACCTATCCTACATAGGAAAAGTTAATCTCATGAATTCGAAACCATTTCTGCAGCACCAAAAAATTTTGTCATGAGACAAATTGGAAGGAAAAGATAATAGAGAATGAAGAGCTACAAGAAGTTGTTCTCTTATTTCAACAATCAGATGAAAGTGAAGCAAAGAGGAAGAATGAGATGGATATCATGTCAAAGCGACAAAAAACAGTTGCATTCATTTTTACAACTGTCCACTTTCTTTAGAAAAAGGAGCTAAATGGGAGCACCAGTACCACACAAAAGACGATATCAGAGTTAAAAGACAAACATCTAAAGATATAAAAAGACACCAAATGGAGTAGACAACACATGTTAATCACTACCACTCAGTTGCCGGTAAAAATCCACCAACTGGATACAACATGTAAATTGCTCCTACTCAGTTGCCGATAACATAGTTGGAAGATCAAAAGAAGGATTAGTTCAGCCTGACCGAGAAAAATCATGCAGTCTGCCAAGGTTCGCAGCACCCTACTATGTTCCTAAATCATGACAATAGAAGGATTGCTATGGAACCTAAAAAGCCGGACAATTTTAGCATTCCCATTAGCCAAAATTTGACCCATAATCAAACAGTTAAGACAACGTTATCAAATAGATAAGACAACTACGTCTACTGCCAGTTCAATAACAGTAAAATGATCAACTTTCTAACCCGAAAAGGACATGGGATGAGTATCCCAAAGAGATCATCTCGAACATCACTGAAATCCATAGAATACATTGCATTTTTGAGTCCATGAGAGGCCAAATACTCTTCAGATTGCTTAGCCAGGTGATACCCTTTATAAACACTAATGGCTGGTTCACCAACCTGAAAGATCACAGAAAAAAATAAAAAATACATTCAAAGAACAAAAAGACAGAACATCTGACAATGATTACTTTTGCTCTGATCAATCAATTAACTAAGCCTCAACCCTGAACTAGTGGGGTTGGCTGTATTGTATCCATTTTGCTCTATCTCTTCATCATTGTTCAAAGCTGGAATAATCTAAATACCCAAAAAATATAGCATCCAATGGATAACCCCGTGTATGGCCCAAAAGCAGAAAGTATTAACCATAGAAAGTAAAGGAAACATACAGAAGATCGTAGCAGAGCTTGTAAATCACTCAGGTTTTTATAGACAGCGATCACATCCCCTTTGCGCACGACATAAAAAGCGTCCTTTTCGTCCCCCATTTATGTGTCCAACTCCAACGCCTGAAATTGGAATTGCAAGTTACTCCACCACTGTATGAACACAACACAGTATTACTAAGTAAAAGCAGGAACAGAAAAACAAACAGAAGTCCTAATTCTACTCGCTAAACTCGATTCCAGATTCACTGAACAACTTACGGTCTGCATATTACCCTAGCATGTATGATTAGTGCAGTTAATATAGTACCAATGATACTCAATTATTAAATGATTTAGGGCTTTAAAAGAAAAAGAAAAAAAGAAACGTATTTCCAGGCTGAGAGATAGCGAATTAGGGTATTTGGAAACGTAGGAAAGTGAAAGAATACAAGGAAGATTCTTACCGAGCAGAGGAGGAGAGTGAAGGGAGTAGACCTTGGGAGAGAACTCTGATGGAGTTTTGTCAGCAGCTGATCTCTGCACTCATACGTACAGTTTCGTTAGTCCCGGGTAACGGGTCAGCTAATTTTGGTCCGAAACTGCATATTTGGGCTTTCCAAGAATGTGCCTTCCCAGCCCAATGAATATTAGAACCGAACAACATACGGTCACAAACTATATTCTTTGTGGAAATTTGCACCAATGGCCTTAAAAATTGATGGTCTTCAACTTTCGACCGCACTTTGTCCGCGAAGCAAACGAGGTCATTCCATGAATTGTTGTTTCAATGTCACCCTTTCATAAATACTTTAGCAATTACACTTTCATTACTTCTTTTTTGTTAATTGGTAGAATTCAACGTCAAATTAAACTACTACACTTTATTTGTTTATATGTTCAATTGGTAAGCTTCGACATCAAAAGAAAAAACTGTAAATAAAATATATATATATATTTCCTTTCTCCTTTTCATACCCTTTAGATCTGTGTGGTTTACATGAATACGCAAGTGCTACTAAAATAACTTTGCCATACTGGACAATATTACCAGTAAGACAGGTTTCAACGTGCTAGAATATTACTGTACAGAAGAAACCTGGCGCACATTGTCCGAACCAATTCTCATTGCAAATTAGGTTACAGCAGAAGTTTCTTCAATCCAGATACATAATTAGGTTACATGCACATAATTCAGATCATATATCTACAAGTTACAAGACGTGGTTTTAGCCGCTGAAAGTCCATTACGCGACTTTGGAGGTCATTCATCCTTCCAAAATCCCAACAAGTTGAGGTAGTTGGTGACTTCACATTATTAAGTTATCATGTCACATTCCACTTGAATTTCACCATCTGCAAGAAAATTTTGATTATTAGATTTCACGCGGGAAAAGAGAAGTTTATTTAGGCACAAGACAAGAGGCCACAAGAGAAAGACCCTTACTCTTGAGATACACGGCTAAATTTGCCTGCGCATCAGCTTCAGTATTGGATTCCTGAAATGTTAAACAAGTAAAACTCTCAGAATGGGATGAAAATACAGCTTGTAATGATTAAAAAGAAAGGAGCAATTATGTATATAGTGAATGTGTATAAGTTCTAAACTCTTCATGCAGAGCAATCCAAAACAAAGCAAATTGATAGACTGGGGAAGCATGATTATTCACTTCTAGGAACAAGGTGATAAAACCAATTTCATAGAGTGCTTCAGCAACAAAAGAGACTCTATATTGCATAAATTAAACATGACATTCAAGCACCCACCACTATCGCCTTTTTTGGGTCACAGGAGACCACATATAGGCACGCTATTGCATTTTAATCTCAGAAATAACATGCAGATGCTATACATAATAAGGACTTCGAATATCAAAATTCTAATAGACAAGCTCGGTAAGCTCCGAATTAGCAAAAGAGGAAAAGTTGGCCATACTCTGTCCATATGGTTGATCTGGAATGACATAAACTGATCTTTAAGCTCCTTTACAATCTTGGATAGCTCAGCCATGTTTTGGTTCTTACATTTCCAGATTCCTTGAGTCTGTTCCAAGATAGAAATTTGTAAAGAACGAGACATCCGCCTAGAAGCAGTTCCAGCTAAAACTTAAAAGTGAATAGCATATAAATAGCATGGCAAGAACACATATGATCTCAGCATAAGATCAAATAGGTCATAAGGGAAAGAATAGCTTCACTTTTGAACTGGTTTAGGTGTCTCTTAGGATGGCGTGGGTGAGGTACCATCAAGAAGGCAAGCTTATACGGACCCATAATTTCTAGTGAACTAGCCCTGAATATGTCTCAAATGCTATAAGGTCTTTATACTCACTCCTAGACCTGTCAGTGTAAAATCGAATCTCTTAGGTATATTGCAGAACAATCAAATTAAAGCCATAAAAAACGCTACGTAAAATAAGTTTCTTGAATTAATTTTTAACCTACACCTTTGTTCTCCGGCATTCAAATTGGGATATTGAGAAGCAAGTTTTTCCAAGATAATGTGGGGAGCCAAACTTCTCGCCTGCTGCTGCTCATCTTCTACGCCACATCATCTCTTAGCTTCGTCATTTTTTAATTATAATCAAGAAATCCCCGAAGGCTAGTGAGACACAATTCAAAACTTGGTGGATAATGCTTAGCTTTTGTCATTTCTGTTTAAAGCTTTCTTTGAACATTTCTCTCTCTTCTTTTCTTAACACCTCAAGTGTTGAATGTACTATAGTATTTCATATTGTTATGTAGTTGACCTAACCGACTCATCAAAAGAAAAAAGTTAATATGCAGAATTATGACTTTTGAGAAAAAAGACGAGATGGAGACATGGAGTTCAGTTGGATAATGCTTGAAAAAAAAAGAAAAAAAAAAGAGATGATAATGTTGTGTATTAAAAGGCAGCAGGAGAGACCTTATAGAACTGGAAGTATTGCAGCAATAAAAGGTAAACTATATTCACTCCTTAACTTTTCTATTTGTATTAATTTTTTCACAAAATTCATATTTGGAATTGTACACTTTCTGGGGCATGTTGGTGCAGCCCAGGTTTAATGAGTATGTCCTCACATTCTATCAATGGCTAGCACATCATGGGAAAAAGCTCTTCAGCAATTGCTTTAAAACTTAACGGATTCAACAAATTACTGAAGATGTAAATTTGACAGGATATTAAAAGTGAGCAGAAAAAATTGACTAATTGCTAAAGGAAAAATGGAAAACAAATCAAACACCAAAAAGCAGAAGAAAGAAGAAAGAGTAAAGAAGACCTGCATGCAGACAAGTTTTGAGTCGCCCTTAACTTTGATGTGTTTGAAGCCTTTCTCAAGCGCATATCTTAGGCCTAAGATTACGCCTCTATATTCAGCAACATTGTTAGTTGCCACACCCACACCTTCACGCAACCGGAAAATCTACAGAAAAGAATTACAAGTCGAAAAACTGTAAATTTGTGGTGACAAACCACAACTTCTAAATGGATAGGGAGCATACCATACTTCCATCTGCAGCACGTAGCACAGCCCCAGCACCAGCTAAACCAGGATTCCCCTTTGAAGCCCCATCAAACTCAAGAATGCATGAACACTGCATGTAAGGGGACTGAAGGTATCTATTTACAAAAATGTTCCTCCAAGCTTGAAGCAAAGATCATATAAAGATAATAGCATTTAAAAGTAAACAGGACGTTCATCATATTACAAGCGAGTCACACCACCCTCTTTGGCAAAAATAGACTAACTCGGCTAATCAATGTCTTATCCTTGTCATATGAGACACGATATCACGACTTGGAACTCCAGGGGCTCAGGAAACTTCAGCGCATTTCAGAACAAGTCGAAATTGCAGATTTTGCTGGTGCGAATTTGACGAAAAATGGGTTGACAGGTCAACACGAGATTTGTTCATCACAATGATTTTTGTCGCGAAGCAATGAAGAAAATATGGGATGAGTATATAAAAGCTGAGTTTCGAAAATTTTAGTCATTCTTCACCATTTTTGGGCTTGGGGAGCTTGGCTTTGAGAGGATTTTGGCAAGATGTTCATCTACAAAGTTGGGATAAGTGCTCTAAGCAATTATTTGAGATTATATCAGGATACCCATTGATTTTCACACCTAAAAATGCAATTAATAGGTCGAATCTGGGGGGTTTTGGACTAAGCCCTTGAATAAGTAAATTGATTATTTGAGCTAGTAAATGAACTTGAAAATGAAAATCTTGTCATAGATTTGGGCTCGTACTCTTATGGCTAATCCGAATATGTATTTTATTTCGAAATTTGACCATGTGGGCTCGGGGTTGACTTTTAAATAACTTTGACCTAGACAGCATATTAAATTATGGGATTGAGCCCAATGACTTTATTTAACGCCGTTAATTGTTCTTTCGAATGGAGTTGGGACAGTTGGAGGGTTCCAGGCGTGGAAATGCAGTCTTGAAAGGTTAAAGCTATGGTTGGACCGAGGTAAGTTAAGACTTTGACCTCAACAAGAGAATTTTCACAAACTAGAATTATTTTACATTACTACTTAAATGGGGGTTCTGTATATATGAGGTGCCGAGTATATATGTGGATACCAGGGTTAAATATATACGCGATATACGAGTATATTGTTGTCTTTTGTGCATAACCTGCTTTACTCTGTGCCATGCCTATATGTGCATTCTTCACTTGCTAGTTCAATGTTAAAGTCATCTCTCACATGCTAGTTTAACATTATAGATTACATGTCTTTCGGGTTACATGGTTAAACTGTTTTACTCATGCACTATACATATGCATCATCATTTGCGTATGTGTTTCACACTAATTATGATTGTGACATTTGAGTTGTCCGTGCGGATTATGATATGTGTGAGAGTTGTCCAGCTTGAGCTAAAGGCTCCGCTATTGCATGTGGATATGGATCCGTTACTCATGAGTCACTATATATCACCCGATTAGCAGGGGCAGTGTGTGCACAAGTTGATAGAAAGAAACTGACGAGTTCTTGTTTGTTATGGCAAAGTTTGTGTCTGTATCAATATTGTCGTACTGACTCTTGATGCATATTCATATAAATGTTTGACTATATGTGCATGCACACACACAAATAAGGCTTGGTGCATTCATACATGCATTAGATTTGATTAGTTGAGATAGCATGCGTTTTGTCATATAAATATTGGACTATATGCGCGTGCACACACACAAATAATGCTTGGTGCATTCATACATGCATTTGATTTGATTAGTTGAGATAGCATGCATATTAATGCATATTGTCTCATGTTTAAATTCTGCATATTCCTGAATGCTTTATCTGTGCACTGATTATATGTGTTACATGTGGGACATGTAGTTAGGTGCACATGACTATTATTGTTATTATTGTACATAGTAATTGCACATATTTGAAAGTGAGTATATTCTCTATAATATGATACTTACTGAGTACTCTTAGTACTCACCCTACACTTTTGCACCGAGCATGCAGATATGGATTCGAGCTTCAGAGGAGTTCGTGAGTGAGCATTGAAGATCTATCAACATCCTAGTGGTGAGCTGTCAACTTATTCGTGGTAACTATGAGTATCTTTGTTCTGATTTATACTCCAGATTGATTATTGCATTATTCTTATACAGAGTTGTATACAGAGTGACACCAGTTTCAGGGGGTTTTTATCAGATATTTTTATTTCTACTATATTCCCTGTTTTAGACTTTTATTACCTCTTATTGGCAATGTGTTTGAAGAATTATTTATAGTTGGTTCGGTCGTGACAGGCTAACACCACCCACCACCCCTTCCTAACAATATCAACATACAGGTAAAGCAAACAATGAAAAATTTGCACATATAGATACAAAAGTCAACTTACAGAATAAGATGAAATTGGGGGTGCTTCTAGGAAATTGTCCAATTTGACATGTTTTTGCTGACCAGCAGCTGTAAACGAAGGAGATGACACCACCTCCATCTGAATGAAGGAATAAAACAAAGTGAATCTCAAAGATACCATACATATCTTGTCATAATATCAAAACTTGCTCACAGGCTGACTCAATTTAAATTTTAAAAGTATAACAACTACATATGGCAAAGGTAGTCAGAGATCAACAAACACCAGCAAGAGAGAGGAGCAAGCAAATTTTCATAAGCCCAATCACAAGATTAACTAAAACTTGTGAGTTGAACTAGCAAGAAAATATGAGTTTTTATGAAGCAAAAAGAGTCATTTTTATACTAAAGACGATAAATGTGAACCATAATTTCATTGCTAGAAGCAACTACGTGTGGCAAAAAGACTTATCCTCGACATTTATTCCGCCACTACATGTGTATCCTTATTCAACTTCAAGAGTTATAGAGGAAACCACCATCACTAGGCCAGAAAATTAGTTTCTTATGCCAGGAAAAAAAGCACAAGCCTAATAATAGACATCATGTACAAAATTTCCATCCCATCCTACTTCAGAACTTGTTCAGTAACTGATGATACAGTTGTTTTGATGACTGAAGAAATAAAGTTTTATCAGTTATGATTCTTATGATTATCAAAAAAGACATGCCCCATTTAATCAATGTAAGAATAATCTGGATTGACCATTAAGAGATAACCTGCATCCTCTTTTCCTGAAAGTTCTTCCCGACAATTTTATCCTTCGAAGAGCCGGGTTGCTGCAAAAAAAGGAAATAGTAAAAAACCTCCATGCATGGAATGGTCCTTGATGTAAAACTGTGACTGGAAAAACATGCTAAATGTTTGGGTTTTTTTACCAAGGCACAAAATGTAGTTTATACCATAGACTGCAGAATTTGACAGAGCAAAAGGAGACAGACATATCAATAATTGGATACCGAAAAATCTATATTAAGCCTTTCAGGTTGGGTCTAGCTGAAAAATGTAAAAGCAGTACTATTGCACACTTTGTAGTTACCCATCCGTAGCCACAAGACACAGTGGAGAAAGTAGATGGACACAATGGCAAATGACAAAGCAAGAAAAAACTTACAAATCCAAAGTGATTGAACCTATCATAGATATCAAATTCAGATCCCAAGAATCTCATACATAAACCTATTAGCAAGCTTCTACGACCAGAAGGTAACAGTAGTACAGTTCTGCATCTTAGACAGATCCACACCCCCTCCCTCCAAATATGAGAATTAGTCTTGAAGCAGTATAAATGTTTTACTTGAGCCGAGAGTCTATCAGAAGCAGTCTCTCTACCTGCACAAGGTTAGGGGTAAGGTCTGCGTACACGACACCCTCCCCAGACCCTACTTGTGGGATTACACTGGGTATGTTGTTGTTGCTGTAGTCTTGAAGCAATATAACTTATGGCAGTAGCATTATCACCAAGAAGATGTGTGCCATGAAAATAAGAAAGTATGACATTTTCACTTTGAAATGCTACTACACACCACATAACTGGATAACACTTTTAAAAAAATCCTCTCTAGTATATTCACATTAAGCTTTTCAATAGTACTCATTTTTTCCAATTGTTAGCTTTTCAATAGTATTCATCTTGGTTTGCTCTCTTATCCAATGCAGCAATGAAGCGATTTCCTCCCAGTCCTCCACCTTTCAATTTTTCTGTTCTGGGACATGTAAATCTAACTCAACTTTCACTTCTCTTCTCATGCATCTTAACTCAAAGTTATCCTGTGGTAAAAGTATATCCAACCACATTAATTTTACGTGCCATCTGTTCAAACATCACCTTAAAAGATCATCTCCAGCAAATAATAATAATAATAATAATAATAATAATAATAA
>JACEIK010005500.1:52372-82327 GCA_018107945.1 Datura stramonium | reverse complement strand
TTATATAAAATTACATGAAAATGTATAAAATAATTTAGACAACAAGGCTAATTTAAGTTATAAAGCGTATCACGGGCATGATATTTTTGCCCGTGATCACCTACCCCACACTTAAAACCTTGTTTGTCCTCGAACAACCCTTTTACATCTCATGTAAATGAAAACTCACACATAACTAATTTAGCAAGATAATTCAAGTTACGACTATGATGATTATTTAAAATAACAAGCTAAAAATAAAGCATGCACGATTTGATCAATGAAAATGAAATACAACTATGTTAAGACTTCTTAACCTCAAGAATGGACTCTCAATCTTAGCAAACTCATGCAAATCAACTGATTAAGAGATCCCATATGAATTATATCCTTTATTAAACATGTTCCCTCACGGAAAGAGAGTTACCCAATTTCACACGCAAAAACACTTTTTATATCACAACATGTGTGGGTACATCATGTGTGGGTACATAAATAGAATTTCACTCACTCACAAAGAATTCACATGCACCATGTAATGACCCATAAGCTTGCCCTTAGTGTTTTACTCCACTAATTTGAGGATGTACGAATGTAAGATCAAGTAGGAATTTTTAGGTTGTAATGTACTCAGTGTAGGTAGGTACTATTGTGACTATAATAGTGACTATCTTCCCTAAGCGCTTTCAATACATCACGTCTCATTGCGAGCTTCCTTCCCTTACTTCACCTTTTATCCTCGTAGCTCTTTTCCTCTTCTTTTGTTCCCCCCCATTTTTTAGGCATCTTTTAGCTTTCATTAGTAAGGAGTTGTATAAATAATTTTTAATGAATTTATTTTCTTAAATTCTTACTAATGATCAACCATTTTCACACAAGTGCACCTTGACCTTTCTCAACTTTTACAACTTGCTACTTTCTTTCTTTTTCATTCTTCTCACTTTCTACTCTTCGGATTTTTCCTCTTTATGCTTAGGAGCTTGGGATCAAATTCAAGGCTAATGAAATGAAATGGTTGTTTATGTTGCAGCTATCAAAGAATAGGCTAAGGCTCAATGGGGCTTAATTAGATTAATATTCCAGGGTAGGTAAAATGAGGGATAAAGATTAGGTTCATTCAAAGAAATGCCTAAATCATCTCCTACAATTTTACATCCTTCATTTCATTTTATAAACACACTGTGCAAGTTCTAGACATTCAATAATAGCAATGTAATATTCAAAATCTTACACTCATGGCACATGCTCAATTCAAGACACATCTCGACCTACTCCGCCTAATCACAAGAATTTAAAATTAAGCTTCAATCATATTGAGTCAATTTCAAGAGACTAAGTGTTTCAAACAAAGGTATACATTTGCATGCTTCAACATCAACATACTTGCATCTCATAATCATGCATAACACATAAAAAGAATATCAAGCATCAATTAGCTATGACTTCAAAAACCAAACCTATTGACTAATTCTTCTCAAGACGGTCGTCATCCATCCATCGTCCGAAACAGTCCCTAACTATGACTAAAACATTATATACGTGACTAATTAAAAATAACAAATGAAATAAAAGCAAATTTTTATTCTTTGTTCCAAGACCCCCGTCGAAAAAGAAACCAGTGCAGAAACCAACGGGTGATGAATCTATGCTTGACTCACAAAATTTTTCAAATTTCTCCATTTTTTTTCACCCACATTATATTCACCAAAAATTTGTTAATGTAAATTTTTTGAAATTTCCTTGAAATTTCCCTCACCTCATAACACTTGAAATCATGCTATGTCCTCATAGCATCAAATTATTTAAAGGGTGACAAATACTCCCGAGGACTTTAGGCCTAGCCAACAAAGATGCTTTCTGCCTCTGGGGTTCGCACGAGTGGGTGTTCACCCCACACTCTTTCTCTTCCACTTTGTTAGCTTCCTCCTTCACTGTGTACCTTACTCTCCATCTCGTGCTTTTCTAACTTTCCACCACAAACAACAAAAAAAAATAAAACAAATAAATCGACTCTAATGCAAGAATTAAAATGGTACTCCATGGTACCCTTGGGCTGCTCCAAGTAAATAAATTTAATTTTACGTCACTGGGTACGACGTGATTACTGCCAATCGCTTTTTCTCCCGCCTTGAGGATATGATCTCACCCCTAATTTCTTCTCTAATTTTGTTTTATGCTCCTCGGGTGGTGGTGAAAAATCAGGTATGACCAAGCAAGTAGATGTCGCCTTTGACGTTTATTGGTCTCCCGTAAGTGAAGTCATTCTGTTTATTAGGCTCAAAGAAATGGGAACAGGGGCTTGGTCCTCCTCTTGACATTTCACCCTAAGCTCGGAAGACTCTATTTCTAAGTGTCACAACTGTAAACTTAAGGTGGAAAAATGCTTCGAGTAAGGTCCAATGCATCTTGGTTCAAACCGCAATGCAATTGACCTCCTTACTTGTATACCTCTTTCTCCGCATCAACATCTATCTCTCCAAAGATATCAAATGGGGTATACTCTATCTCTTCCCCCGAACGAATTTCCTACAAGTATGAGCTCATCACGTGGATTAATTAAGAGGTGTTAAATGCTCCAAGCTCATCCGAAAGTTCACCCCATCTTCCTCTTTGTATTTCCTTGACTACCAACCACGCCGCAAATGATCACAAGCTTCACCTCACAATCATCTTCCAATTTAATGCTCATCCTTTTTAGAGCCTCTTCATTCTCCTCATCCCGACTTATCAATAAGCCGATTTCCTCCTTCATCACTTCGATTGCTCAAGAGTTGTTTCAGCATGTTTAATCGATCTTGGCATCCCAAATCCTCATTTTCAAGATGCCCTATTCATCAAAAACAATGTAAGGATCATAATAGGGGCTCGGTGAAGGGGAGTATGCATTCTGCATGTACCATCCCACGGCCATCTTGACCACATATATTGCATGTTACAACATTGCCACCAAAGGGTGTCCTCTCAAACCTAAAAGGTTCATCAAAATATGAGATCACCATTTAAACCATTTGTGTTCCACGATGTCATGTCAAGAAGGGTATCCGAGAAAATCAAAAATATTGAAAAAAAAATCAAAATATCGCTTTAATAACGCCAGATAGAATTCGTTAACTAACACTAAGAAAAATTTTACCAATTGCCGTCACCAAGAATCTGCCAAAACTGGTGAGCCCGCAAGGTAATGGGTTGTACAAGTAATATAGGCCCTTTAAGAACCGGAATGTCGAACTCACAGACTAGACTGTGGTAAAACCTTCTCGAGTGTTAATTTACTATAACTCTAATGAAGACAACAAAGGTAAAGAAAAGTTTTTATATTTTGGAAACTTTTTATACTAAAGTAGAATAAGTATACAAGTGAGTCTGAACAATGAATGGAGAAGGCCGAGGCTAAAACGAACATGAAAGAACAATCATCGATCTACGGGTTTATCTTTTCCCAAGCAGCATCGGAACTTATGCCTGCATTAAAACTCAAGATTTAACCCAACTGTAATAATCATGAACCTTCCACCTACATTTATGCATAAGAAGAAATTCATGTTCTAGCCATACAAACCGATTCCAATAATTGACTAATACGACTTTCCTAATATTCTGACTAATACTACTGTGTATATTTCTATCCTCAAGGTAAACCACTCAACTTTCCAATCCAAGAAAATATCACATATCCTATTATCCACAACTTTCCAGTTTCTTGTTCTCTGGTGAAAAACCGGACTTTTTGGATTTACATTAATATTTATTTATTATTAATGCAAAAGAAGAACAAGAATATAAATAGAACAACCATAGAAGAAGACACTGCCAACCGATAATCAACAATTGATTTACCAATTGTCATAACCCCAACAAGAGGGCAATTAGCCACTCATTTGTGGATTGAACATCGTTAAATGAGTGTAAATCATGCAAACAATTGAAAGAAAGAAGAAAGGATAGAGAAAACCCTAAGAATTTCATCCCCAAGTGCTCCGTAACTCCACGTGCTTCACCCACCAAGTCAGAATATTTGTATAAACAAAAGGTGCTATTTATAATCGTAGGAATTTTTCCCCAATAACAAGCTACTGGCGCTGAAAGTGCATGGCGGGCCACTGCGGGATATTCGCCCAACGCGGAGGTTTACTGAAATCACCCCGAAAATCGGCTTGGGCAGCGCGTTGCAGCCTCTTGGTCAAGAACCACCCCCTGGCCGTGGCACGTTGCCAGCAGTGGTTGTCCCTTTGGGCAGCCTGCCCGCCGTGGGCACGTTGCCGACGCGCATGTGGGCTGTTTTGGGCCTCCTCTTGCCGACGTTTGCGTGTTAGTTCCGTCCCCAAGCTTCTATCACCAACTCATGGATTAGCTCCTCAAAATCATCAAAACCTACAAAACAAAGGCTAATCATGTTAAGGCACATATCTTCACATTTATATAAAATTACATGAAAATGTATAAAATAATTTAGACAACAAGGCTAATTTAAGTTATAAAGCGTATTCACGGCATGATATTTTTGCCCGTGATCGCGCCGCTATGGCTCTCTCGAGAAATTTAACAAGGTTCGAGTCCGGAAGACTCCCTGCATCAGATTCCGTAACTTTAATCAGTTCAAATTGCTCCTAGGTGCATGCGCACAATAGGCAAACTGCACGCTATGCCGACGCCTGGCAGGGGGAGCTTCATCCCATCTTCCTCCTACGTGATGGCATGCCACTCCTGAGTGACGTATACCCACTCGTTGGCGACGCGCTTATTTCAACTCAAAGGCGAGGACGCTAAAAGGGTGCCCCCACGACACAATCAAGTCTCAACAATCAATAATCACATATATAGATGTTAATGTTTAAAATGAAAATAATACTATCCGAATTCTGATTTCTTATTCTCGAACTCTTTCTATGTTATACTTATTTTCAAATTAATTACACTGAATCCGGGGCTCTCTTATCTCGATCGCATACTAACCGGGAGCAAGATTTATCTCATCTGAGTGACTATACCGTATCAAGATATCATCCTTCGTCATATGGCTATACCAGAGTTTGCTACTATCTGTCATTTATCACTTACTAACTTTTATTCTAACATATGTCATATCAAAAATGCTTGCTAAACGCAGACTGGGCTGGTACCGACTAAACATAACGCATTAAGCCGTTTACTAACTTTCGGACCGAATACGATATAACAACGCAAAACACATAATTCTAACTTGCACAAACCTTCAATTTTTCAACTCCGGGAATTTTATTACTGAGTTTAGTGTATTATGCTAGGCTAAAGTTACTAACTTGCCGAAGAAACTCGGCTTTACATACCTTTACTTCAAGTTATCCGAGTAACCTGACGAAGCTCGGCCGCACTCCATCTATTTCTCCCAACCGCATTCACATATATGTCAATTAGAACTAAATACACCAATATTCCGAAAGAAAACATCACTTCTCGATATATTTATAGCCCAAACTTTGGCTTATAGAAAAAGGTCGAAAACTTCAAGGCTTCTAAAGTCCGTATAAGAAATACTCACTTAAGTCTAGGTGTATATTGACACTAATTTAGAGCGATTCCACTTACCTTATCCCGGTAGCACGCATGATTTGTCGGCCGACTTCATGAAACTAAATCCGTAGGAATGCTCCCCGCTGCTAAATAGCTCGGTATCTCGAGGTTAATTTGAATTTGGACCGCGTTGACAGCGTAACGAGCGATAAGCACTATCAATATCTTACGCTCCCTCTCGTTTTTCCTCAAGGTTTTCCGGAAATTATCTAATTTTAATTAAATAAACTGAAGTTGGAGGCTTTATATACTTGTTCCTGGATAGGGCCAACGTGTCACGGAGCCAACGCGGAGGCTCCCCCTCCGTGACGCGTCACGCGGGAGGGGCTCGCCACGCCTCTTTCGCGATGAACTGACTGATTTCTTATCTGTTTCTTCGGGCCTTTTTCTAGCATGTGTGGCACTCAAATACTCTTAACCAACATGCGAATAGGCCATCTATGTGTTGGGAATTCTATGGGGTGTAACACACAAAGAGACGGCAACAACGCCTTCAATCAATGAATCAAGACGAAGATGCTACTATGGATAGATTTCTTTAGGTTATATAAACAAATAGCTGATGTAGTAGAGATATAACCATATGTAACTTAAATGAGTTAGTAGATATTTCAAAAAGTTGAAAAGCAAAATAAAATAAGACATCGTGTTAGTTAATGGAGGAATCAACCAAACACTATTTTTAAGAAACCATGGTTAAAAGAAGAAGTATCTTCTAGACCTCAAGAAGACAAAGGCAAAGGTAAATTAGATTAGAAAGAGGGAGGTATGATGCATTAAATGTCATAAATGTCAGGGGAGAGGGAATATGATGCATGAATATCCAAATAGAAGAGACATTATCTTGAGAGAAAATGGAAAATATGAGAGTGAAAAAGTGAGTGATGGGAAAGAAGAGGGAGGTATGAACGAAGATGATGTTGAATTTCCACTATGGTTTTGTTTAAATAGGAAGATTCTTGAAGTAAAATATGAAGTAGAAGAGGAGAAAGAGGAAGAAGATGAAGGTGAGAGTGAACATGGTGTAGAACTTCCTTTTAATCATAGTTGATTGGAGTAGTTTGGAGTTATGTCTATCAATTTGAGAATTGATAGTGATGAGAAAAAGGATAATATATTCCATACTAGCGTGGATATAGGGGTAAACTTGTTCTATGATTATTGACGATGGTAGTTGTGCTAATGTGGTGAGTTCACACTTTGTAGATATGTTAGGGCTTGCATGCATGAAACACCCTAAGCCCTATAGACTCCAATGGTTGAATGATAGTGGTGAATTGAAAGTCAAACAAATAATGCATGATTTCTCATTCAAGGTTAGTAGGCAGAGGATGAAATTCTTGTGATGTAATTCCTGTGCAAGCTTATTGTATCTTGCTTGGTCGTCCTGCAGATAGGTATAGTTTTCATGATGGAAGAAAGAATAGATATTCTCTTGAGCTTAATGGAAAGAAGTATACTTTTGCAACTTTAACTCCTTCTCCAGTGTTTGAAGATCAAAAGAGATTGCGGGAATCAATGGAAAAAAGGGGAGGGAATAAAAGTGAGTCTTTAAGGAAAAGAAAAGATTTCTAACCAAGAGTTAGAAAAAGAGAGATGGACAAGAGAGAGAAAAGAGGCAAAACATAAGCAAAGAGGTAAAAGAGGACTCGAGTGGAAAAAAAAAGCACTTTTTGTAGAGGAAAAGGCTAAGGAAAAGAAAAAGAGAGTTTCTATATAAAAGCCAAGAGTGTTAGAATGCAAGAAAAGAGGGACTGCCCATAATACTATTACTTATATAAAAGAAGTCTTGATTAATTCCGAGATACTAACTTCTTCTTTGCCAAGTAGTGTTACTCGCTGAGATTTTTGCTGATATTTTTCTTGAGGATATTCCTTAAGGTCTACCACACCTTTGCATAGCATTGAGCACCAAATTAACTTTGTACCTGAAGCACGGATTCCCTGGGCCTTCTTATAGAAGAAATCTTGAAGAGACAAAAGAGTTGCAAAGACAAGTTGAAGAGTTACTTGAAAAGGTTTGTGCGGGAGAGAGCAAAGTCTTTTCTCTATTCCCTGCTCTCTATTAGTTTCCGTAAATGATAGATCTTATATGTGTATGGATTGTCGAGCTATGTATCATCATCCTATCCCTTGTCTTGATGACATGTTAGACCAATAGCATGTCTAATTTTTTTAAAATTCTGAAATTAAAAATGGTTACCATCAGATCTAATGAATCTTGGAGATGAACGAAAAACCGCTTAAGATCAAATATACTATGAGTGGTTAGTTATGCTTTTTGGCTTGACTAATACACCCAACACTTTCATGAGATTGATGATTCATATTTTTAAGGATTTTCATGGAAAGTTTGTGGTGATTTATTTTGATGATATCTTGATCTTTTCTAAAAATCTAGATGAGCATGTTGAACACCTAAAACAAGTTTTTGAAGTTCTTAAGAAGCAACAATTATTTGATAATCTCAAAAAGTTTACCTTTATGTGGATCATGTGGTATTATAGGGTTTTGTGGTCAATTCTATGAGTTGAGGTTGATGAAGAGAAAATAAGGCAATCAAAGAATGGCCTAAACCTAAGATTGTAACTGAGATTAGGAGTTTTCATGGGCTTGCTAGTTTTTATAGGAGGTTTGTTAGAGATTTTAGCACCATTGCTGCTCCTTTGACTAGTTATTAAGAAGGATAAGATTTTAACAGGGGAAAAAGAACTAGATGTCTTTTTAGCTTATTAAAAGAAAATTTGTGTTCTGCTCCTCTTTTGCAATTGTCTGGTTTTTTAAAGTCTTTTTAAGGTTGAGTGTGATGCCTTTGGAAGAGGAATAGGTGTTGTTTTAATGCAGGATTCCAAGCCCATTGCATACTTTAGTGAAAATCTAAGTGGAGCTACGTTGAACTACTCATTTTATGACAAAGAGCTATATGATTTGGTAAAAGCTTTAGCTACATGGTAACATTATTTGTTGTCTAGAGAGTTTGTGGTTAAGACTGGCCATGAATCCTTGAGATACTTGAAGAGCCAAGGTAAGCTTAATCATAGGCATGCAAAATGGGTTGAATTCATTGAAACCTTCCCATATGTGATTGCTTACAAGCAAGGAAAATAGAATGTGGTTGTTGATGCACTTTCAAGAAGGTATGTCTTGATCTCTACTCTTACTTCTAAATTGATGGGTTTTGATCAAATCAAGGTCATTTATGCTAATGATTCTCATTTTGGCATGATTTTTGTAGAGTGTAAGTTGGGTACTTATGAGCAGCTCAATCTTCGCATGATCCTTTTTAAGCGAAAATAACGGTGTATTCCTAATAGCTCTTTGCGTGAATTATTTCTTAGGGAAGCACATTTTGATGGACTCATGGGACACTTTGGAGTTTCAAAACTTTGAATATACTTGTTGAATATTTTAGGCCTAAAATGCGAAAGGGATATTGAGAAAGTGTGTTCCCAAAGTGTCTTGAATGTAACAGGCCAAATAAAAAATGTTACCACATGGTCTTTATACTCCTTTACCTGTTCCTACTTCTCCTTGGATTGATATTTCCATTGATTTGGTGTTAGGTCTTCCTAGAACTAAACATGGTAAGGATAGTATATTTATAGTTGTATATTGATATTCAAAAATGGCTAACTTTATTTCACAATTGAAGACTAATGATGCATTACATGTGGCTGATTTATTTGTGAAAGAAGTGGTTAAATTATATGGTATACCTAAACTCTATTAGTGATAGGGGTGCTAAGTTTTTAACTCACTTTTGGAGAGTTCTTTGGGAAAAATGGGGACTAAATTGTTATTTTCACATCTTGTCATCAAAAAATTGATGGGCAAACGTATAGTTAATAGAACTTTATAAAACATGTTAAGGGTTGTTTTAAAAGGAAAACTAACCTTTTGGGAGGAACATTTTCCCATGGTAAAAATTTTCCTACAATAAAACTATCCATTCTTCTACTGGTAAGTCTCTTTTCGTAGGTGTTTATGGATTTAATCCCATCACACCACTTGATTTCCTGCATTTTCCTATTGATGATATTATTAATCTTGATGGTAGGAACAAGATTGAAATGATAAACAAGAATTCATGAACAAACAAGGCTTGTAATTGAAACGTAAGAATGAACAAAATGCCTTTAGAAGAAATAAGGAGCAAAATCTGTTATATTTAAGCCTGGAGATCTAGTGTTGTTTCACTTTAGAAGGAAAGCTCTGCGTAAAGAAAATTCAAGTTACACCTAAGAGGAGATGATCCATTTGAAGTCCTTGAAAAATTGAGACAATGATTACAAACTTGATCTTCCTAGTGAATATCAAGTTAGTGCTTACTTAATGTTTCTGATCTTTCTTTATTTGATGCAGCACTGAATTCGAGGATCTAATTCTCTTGAAGAAGAGCAGAATAATAACATCCATGATAACTTATCATCAACTAAGGAAGCTTTAAAAGTTCCCGTGAGGACCCATGACAAGATCTCAAACAAGAAAAATTGAAGAATCGACTTAATAGGCTGAAATTAGCTATTAATGTATCTTGTGATGGAAGAAGATTTCAAGCCCTATGAAGATATTTTCTCCAACTCTTACATATTTGAAAGACAAAATTAAAACTAAGAGCAGATGAAATGGAGCCCAAATCAGCCCCTAAATGGAGAAAATATTGAAGCATTGCTTTAATTAATTTCTAGAATTATATTAAGAGTTATTTTTTTAGTGTTGACTCCTAGACTTTGTGTGTGTTACAGCCTTTATGCCATTTAATAGTTGTTTTGTTCTATATTAACTTCATAGGATAATGTGTGTGGTAGTTTTCTAGGTCCTAGGAAGTATCATTTTCATTTATGATATCTTTTGACCAATCCCTTCTTCACTACTATATAAAGGGGTCTTTGTTCATTCATGAAGATCATATTTTTAATGTTAATATATTTGAGAGTTCTTTGAACCTTTATGGCAGATTACTTTTGGATTTATCTTGCAACCTAACTACTTCATAGTTTATGGTAGTAATATAATTTTCTTTCTTGATATCTTTGGTTTCTTCTTGGTATTCTTAGAAAGTGATTAGTACCCTTACTAATTGTGTTCTAACGTTACCACAAAGCGGTCAAGATCCGATTCTAAAACATTAGTAGTTTCTCAAGTAAGGAGTTTGGTTTACCTATAGCCAACACTGTTGTTACTTGGATCATGTCAAATCTATATCTCTTAGTTTTAGTCTTTCCAATTAGTCTCCTAATTTTTTGTTTTTTGCATTTGTTTTAAGTTCATACTCTAGTTTTGGAATTCCCAACCTTTGTGTTACCTAGCAGTTCACTTCGAACAACAACTATCACTGAAAGCATTGGCATGGTTTCATTAGAAGCTCGTATGGGAGGAGCCATGTGTCTCCAATCGGTTGGTTTGATGCGTTTGAAGTGAGGCCTTAGGGAACCGACTTGTTGAAAGAGTCTTTAGAAAAAGTTCGCATAATCCAAGAACGTCTCGTAGCTTATCGAGTAGAAAGCAATATGTGGACAAGAAGGTGAAGAATATGGAGTTTATGGAGGGAGAAAGGTGCCCTCGCCTAAGGTATCCTCCATGAGCGGGGGTGATGAGATTTCTACAGGTCGCTTAGCCCGAGGTACATCGGACTGCTCAAAATACTGTGTGCATGTGGGGAAGTAGCTTATGAGTCAAGGCCGCTGCTTAGATTGTCCGGGTACATCAAATATTCCATGTGTCAGCAAAGATATACCACAGAGATGGTACTTACATTATTAACAAGACACCGTGCTACTACATGAGAATTTGTCTAATGAGGAGGAGCCAGTGGAGATTTTGACAGAGAGATCTGGCCTGTGTTGAAAAAGATTACTGATCTTATACCTGCACAAAGAGAAGTTCTTCCCATGGAGAGGCACTTTATATATCCAATGACAGGCAACCAAATACCCTCAGTTTGCTCAGGAATCCAAGACATTCTCTTTCTTCCTTTTATTGTAGGTCATTCGGGGACGAACGACATTTTAATTGGTATCTGTAATCGACTCATATATTGTTACGAGGGTAACGAACTTAGAACACCCGAAAAGCCGAATCTATAGAATTGGATATGAAATCACCAAGTGTTACAAAAAGTAACTTGGGAGCTATCAAGTTCAGTACCGCTACAACGGTAGGATATTCCCTATAGCAAGACTATGGTGACTAGCCTGAGTCCCGCCAAATGACCTGGGGAATTAACTACTGGATCTGCTAGAGTGGTTTCCTGACCGCTATAGTGTGTCTCGCTTATAGTGGAAATGGGACTACTGCAACGGAAAACATGAATCGTAAAGTGGATTCAAGTGGAATTTCTTGTGAATTTAATCTCATTATTTCCAAAAGCCATCGAAAGGTTAGAAAATGAATTTTTCCTTCAGAGTGGTAAATTGTCTCCAAGCAAGATTCTTGATTCCTATCTTGATTATAGGTATTGCCGACCTTAAAATGCTTATAGACCCTTTAATGGTGAGATTTTTAATTGTGAAACAGTTGACAGACTAGGGTCGAAGTATGGGGATTTCAATGGGCTGGATTGAATTTGAGGCTTGGAGGAGTATTGATCACTCCCTTAGGATTACTTATTTGAGAACGTGGGTTACGCGGGAATCGTGACCCGGAACTAGGGGAATCGGGGTTTACTTTCGAAAGTCTCGAAGAGAAGAATTTGATCTCCTAAGACCCATATTTGAAGAGTAAGTAATTAAATTGCTCTATATTATAGTTGTAGATTGCAAAATCTCCGTTTACTGAGAAAGGATATGGCCCTAGTGGAGTAGCGCACCTTCCGTATCAAAAGTTTGAGTTAGGTTATATTTTATAGGAATTAGACTCTATATAATAGCATATATGTTTTGTGCAATGATGATATGTGATTGTCTTCAACATTACCTATTACGAGAATTTATTTTGACAAACTCTGAATGAATGTGATGTCATATGGTATTAAACTGTGATGTAAAATTGTGTTATAAAGATATCATACATTGTTAATGCGATGTCTTGTTGGTTTGTAATTGTTCTCTCTTAGAGGAGTAGATAAAATCCTATATGTTTAAATAGTGCAACTTTGTTGTATTCATTTGATGAGAATGATTAAGGATATCTATAATATCCTAAGATGAGAGGCTCTTGCGCGAGGGAGCATTTGGGAGAGCATATTGGTTGAGCGGCTCATGTCCGAGGGGAGCATCCGAACGAGCATACATGGGGAGCAGTACCTGTGCCCATACAAGACATGAATTTCTAGAGTCCCCTACAAGTCATGACTCGGAAGGGCCGAAATAAGACCCTCTCTGAAGATGTGTGCACATTGACTTTGGAGGATGCAACTGAGTTTATGGTAATATGGTAGAGGCGTGTGCCCGAAATGTCACCTTATTAGTTTTATTTTATGACGTGTTTGTAACTTGAAAGTTTTTGAATGAGTATGTGCTAAGCTGTTGAGTGTAATTAGTGATCCCGTAATTATAAATGAACCAAAAAAGTGAGAAAAATATCCTACGTGTGATACAAAAGGTGATAGCTAAAGTGCTAATGATCTTCAGATGAAATGTTGTAAACCGCATGTTGAGATGTGTTGTTATTATTTATGTCAAAACTTGTGCTTAAGTATCTAGCTGAAATAAAAGGTATTAACTGCTCGAACTATGAGTTGAAGAAGGTGTAGTTGAGTCGAGTTCTTCCTCTGAGCAAGATCACGCAGCGGGAACTTATTCTCGCTGCGGCAAAGACCGCTATAGCGGTCAAGTGACCGCTGCAAATAAAGGCCCAATCCAAGTAAGCAAAGCGGTTGTCACCCAGGCAGAGTTAGTATTTGAGATGTTGTTGTTCTTGTGTTTGCTGTTCGAGACTAATCTTATATTGTTGTTGCCTTGATTATATGTTATCATGTAAGGTTGGCCGATGATGCATAGCAGTACCATGTTTGTACTAATCCTACTCCCGCACTTCTTTTCGAGTGCAAAATACGATCCAGGAAGCTCTTCATTCCAACCTTTTAGTCAGCAATGATTTATCGGAAAGTTGAGTAGAAGCGTGGAATGAGCTGATTTACTCCTTGCAAATATGTCGCTCCTTCCGGGCATTGCAGTTTTCATTTATCTTTTAATTATATACTCTTAGACTCCAGTTAGACGTCATGCAATGACTTTCTAATTTTAGGAAAGATTGTGTTTATTATTACAAATTTGCACATAGTTTCTTGATTTTATTTCCCTGTTATTTCTTCGTATGGTTGAGAAGGGGTAGTTGTTGGGAATAGTTGGTTCGCTAATCCGAGGAGGGGAGGGGTTATGTGGGTGCCAATCACGGCTATCTAGGTCGTGACATGCATACCCCTATTTAGAGAAAATATTTTTAAAAATAATAAATAAATAAAAAAGAAGATATTTCCACGAAAGTTTTTCCCTTATGATTTAATTTTTTTCTCCTTTTGATGGTAGGGAATTTTTAAGAAGTTTTTTTTTATCTTTTTATAGTCACAAAATTTTGTTTCCTTTTTTGATAAAAGTTTTCCTTTTTAATAGTAATGTCCCAATATCCTTAATACTTTAATTTTTTTTATTTATATATCCTTCCACTACTATAAAAGGATTTATAATTGTATAAGTTAATTCATCAACTCTTCTACATCAACACCTTTGATTCAATCTCCAATCTTATATGTTTTCGTGTTAATCTATCTTCTTCTTTTTTTCATTTTATGAATTTTTTAAATTATAAAATTAAAAAACCAAAAACAAACACAAACAAACAATTAAAAAAACAAAAAATTAATTTAACTTATATTGTCTCCTTTAATTGATTCGATATTGATACTAGGTTATCTCCTTTAATTGAGTCTTATTAATAAAAGTCTTAGTAATTGGACTTGAATTAGTAAACGAGTATAAAAAGGGAACAAAGGAAGGCACATGAATAACTGTAACATTAGTTGATGAAGAGATAATAATTTTTCGTATTATATTCTATACTAGTGAATTTTAATCGAGCTTATGCTAGCTACTTTTACAAAAATATTAATAAATTTATAAATTATTTTTTATTAAATTTAATTAGGACAGAAGAAGAAGAATTATGAGGGTACATTATCGTATAAAATTATATCTATTAATATCATATAGAATAATTTACGAAAGTTAAATAAAAGAAAACCACAAATTTTGTCAGTTTCACATTATTTTTTGTATGAGCTATTTTAAAAGTCCTGGAAAAATTAAAATTTAATTTCTTGTTGTATAGTTATCAATATATATTTTTTATTTTAGAAGCACAAGACATTTTAAAATAACATAATACTCGATACAATTAAAATATTGTTACATAAGTATACAAGTAAAAATATTATATAAGAGCCTAATATTAAATAACAATCATGAAGAGATTATAGAAAGCCGTTGTTACACCCCGGAAATTTTTTGGTAATTATTTGATGTTTTTAAGGATATGTTAAGGGAAGTACGGGTTGTATATTTGCCGTAGATGACAAGGGAAATGTGTACGAACGGAAAACCGAAGAGTATGTGAAGTTCATAAGTAAGGGTCAACTTTAAATAACCATATCTCCTAGTATAATGAATTAGAAGTCCTACGACCTATCAAATTAAAGGTATTTATGTCTAGTTTTCATAACATCAAAACTGCTCGTCAATTGAAGTTCGGAGTAAAATGTTATAGATATTTTACCGTGACACTATCTGGCAAGAAGGAGGCCACCGCCTCTAAAAAACAGCCACCGCCCAACTTGCTTTATATTTTAAGTCATGACTTATCAAATCATTTTTACTGTTTCCAGAATTAAGGTGCCTACTTATCCTCTGAAATTCTCTCAAATTTCCAGCAAACAACTAAGGAAACACCAAGCTTCTCAAACTCCATTAAACTAAAGCTAAGTGAAGGACTCACCATAAGGTTAAGGTGGTGTGTTGGTGGTTGTTTGGGCCACCCTGTGTTGCTGTGGTGAATTTGCTGCGTTTTTGAAGCTTTAATAAGCTACATATGTTCACTCTGGTAGGGATTAAATACAAGTAGGCAAAGATAAGAATTCTACTACTATCCTTGCTTGAATTTTTTATTACAAGACTAGAAGTTGGAGGTGTATTTGGTGTGTTGGTGAACTATTTTGTGGCATTTTAGACAGCAAGGTTGCTGTATTTTGGAAAAGAAGTTGAGCTAATTACTCCTTATTTTTAAACAAGAATAAATCCCCAGCAAAAGTTGCAAGTATTTCACCCCTTTTAAACCTCTCAAATTGTAAAGCAAAAATCTAGAAATTGGCAGCTATGAGTTGCCGATGGACTATTTTTTGAGCTAAGTATTGCTGATTTTCCTTAGGATTTTTGGCTGTTCATTTTGATGGAATTATACTTCATATTGAGGAAAGAATTACAGCATAACTAAGGTAAAAGTTCCCTCTTGTTTCTCCTTAAAAGTTAGTGAAAACTAGTTGAGAAATGGCTAAACAAAGTTGTTGATGTTGCCGCAGTGTTGTTGTTAAGCATAGACTGCCGTTGTTTAGTTATTTTGGCTGAATTTTGTGATATAGATTAAGCTTTTCATTGGTCTATAAAACCACTGGATTAAGGATGTTGAAGGTTGATCATTAAAATAGGAAATCGGCTAGAGAAACGTTCATCGGAGAAAGGTATGTAAGGCATTCTTTGTCTCTTGATTTTCAAGCACGAATTCATGCCGAGGATTAATCCGGAATCGTCCTATACTTGAGATTCTGTAGTAGAATATTATGGTTCCTCCCAATTGTTAGAATTACTTGGTATTAAGGTGTGTATTTGCTAAAGAGTTGGGACGCATGATTGTGAAGCAGAGAGGGCAGTTGTCTTCTATTATGGTCATAATTGTAAATTGAGTCCGAAGTCCCCTACAGGCACTATGAGCTGGTCTCACATTATGTTATGTATTTGTTGTACAAAGTTCTTTCACATTATGGTTGCTAAGAAATTTGTAAGCATGGCAAGACGACGCATCGCACAGACAAAAACCTAACAATTGAAATTGGGTTTTAACTCAATAAGGGCTAACGAGGGTAACGAAATGGAATTTCCTATGACGCTTACCTACCTTCTCATATTCATGTTTTAAGGTACCTAGGGCCATGAGGTGAGTCCTCGGTCCCTCTTTCCTAAGCCAAGAGACTAATTAATGCTTTCTTAATTAATCGATACGTTAAACTTGGAAGATCGAACCCGAATGGATAAACTATTGATATTTCTATGGGACCATCTTTACAAAGGTTATGCACAATATATTGATGTTAATGATCTTGGCAGTAATTGCATGCCCAAGTGATACTCGTGATGCTTCATTTCGTCTTGTTTATTTATCGTTATGTGTGCATTCTCATGTGATTTGTAGTTCAAATGAATTTATACTAACCAACATGATTAGTATTGTTTTGCAGGTAAAATGGAATTTTGGGGAAGCTAAGATACATGTTGGTAAAAATCGGGAATGGACTTGGAAGCAAGGAATGGAAAAGGTCAAGGAAGAGCAAAGGAAATAAGGGCTCCGCAATGGAGCCGTGTCACGCCGCCATCGCGGAGGCATTCTGTCTCGGGTGACTTAAGTTTGGCCATTTCCAATGGAGGCTCGCGTTACCTATGTGACACGGGAGGTAATGCAACACGATGCAAGTCAGCCACGTTGAGTACACTACCCGGGGACATCACTTCAAAGGTAGGTGCACGATTGCGCCTGGGTGGCACGCTGGCTGTGCCCACGATGCAAGCTGTGGCACGCCGAGGTGAAATTGCCGAGGAGCCTAATTCCCAGAGAGGGTCCGCGATACTCCTCAGGTGGCACGGGAGGGAGTGCTCCACGATACACTCCGTGCCACGTTGCTTGTTATTCCTGAAAATTCTCAATAGTATAAACAGTACACTTAGGTTTATTTTTAAACATTCGACTTGGTTGAGCAAGAACGTGGGTTACGCGCTGAGGGACGAAAATTCTGTGGTTCTTTCTCTATCTCTTTCTTTATCTCAATTGTCTAGAGTGGGATTTATACCATTTGATGATGTTTAATCCACAAATGAGTGGCCAAATTCACTTCGCCGAGGTTAAGAACAATCAGTTAGGAATGCAATTGATCATTTTAGTTTTCATCTTTTCTTCAATGATTGTTCTATCGAATCTTTGCTCCTTACGCATTAATGTTTGGCCAATGTTAATGTATATCTAAAAATCCAATTTTGATTTTGAAAGGAAAGAAATTGGAAAGTTGTGAATTGGTAGGATATGACTCTTACTTAGTTTGGGAAAATTGAGAATTGGATTTCCATCTGTATAGAAATATATCCGAAAGTCTTATTTGTCAATTAGGAATCGAGCAATGTATGGCTAGAACATGAAATTTTTTATCAATAAATGTAGATTGAAGGTTCATGATTCTTAAGTTGATAGAGACGAAAGTTCCGATCCATAGGCAATAATTTTGGACCAAAGAACCGAAGCTAGAAAGATTAACTAAATTGTATCGATAAATGACTCGTATGTTCGTTTTTAACCTCGTAATGCCTATTACTGAGGTTCAAACTCACTTTTATAATTTTGTCTTAGATTCGAATTGATTAGAAACTATACTCTCAAAATCTTATTTAAATTGTTGTCTGCATTCCTATTAATAGTTCATTAACACTTAAGTTAATTAGTACCTAGCTCAAATTCTCGTGGATCGATACTTGACTTACTTAAGCCACTTTACTACTTGTTCACGCACTTGCGTGTAGTTACCAAACGCCCGAACAAGTTTTTTGGCGCCGTTGCTGGGATTGGCAATTGGTAAAATTGTTTTCTAGTGTTAGTTTACAATTTCTATATAAGTGCTTACAACTTGATCCTTAGCCTCGGCCTCTGCGTATATTGAATTCGTTGACCACCGGCAAGAGATAAGGAGCTGGTGGATTCATACTAGAGCCGAAAGACAATTCCATCGTCAAAGAAGAGAAGCTCTAGAGAAGAAGATGCAGTTGCTAAGACAAGCCAATCCCCGAGCAACAACAGAATTCACCACTTGTGAGGGGCGCAAAGAATAGTGCCCGAGAAATGGCACCTGCTTCTGCTCGCTTAAGTGGCTATTCCACATGCTAACAATGTTACATCATGTATTCGCAGACTGCCGAGGGAGGTTTGAGCTAAATCGTAACATGGTGCAAATTGTTTCACACCGGTCAATTCATACGTCTCCCTCACAAAGATCCACAACATCTCCAAAACATTTTGGAGATAAGTGACACTTATATACCCCGCCGGAGTATCATCCGATTACATAAGGCTTACATTATTCCCATTTTCATTATTGGGAGAAGCAAAGAGGTGGTTGAAAGCTGAACCACCTAACTTTATCACCACTTGGGATGATCTTGCAAGAAAATTTTTGATACGGTTCTTTCCATCCGGAAAACAGCAAGAAGACTTAGAAGTCGATTCTAAATTTTAAACAAAGAGAGGGAGAGATTCTGTATCAAGCTTGGGAAAGATTCAAATCTATGTTACAGGATTATCCTCACCATCACCAATCAATGATGTTGGTGATACTTTCATAGAGGGTTTGGAACCCCACAAAAAAATTTGCTAGACTCAAACTAGCCTAGGGACAAGCATTAGAAAGGACTTATGAGCAAACAGATACTTTGTTAACCGTATTTTTAGGGAAACTGTGGTGGAATGCGGACTCTTCTAGAGGAGAACCGGGTGCCAGGAGTCTTCGAAGTGGATGGTTTTACAACTATCGCTGCACGTATAGCTACAATGCAAGATCAACTCAACACCCACTTCAAATATGAGCTTGAATCAATCACAAGCCCCGCCACGTAAGGCAGCAGGTTTGGTGTGAAGTATGGGTAGTAATGAACACTCACTGGTGTTGTGGTGCAAATCCAGATTCAATAAACTTTGTTGGGAATGTACAGAGAAGTAATCACCAACAGTATGGCAATAATTACAACTCGAATTGGAGGAATCATCCAAATTTCTCTTGGGGTAGTAACAACCATCAAGGGCAGAGTTCGAATCAGGTGGGCGCAGAGAAATCAAGGAGGGCAACAGAACACTATCGTACTCCAATACAAGAGGGAATACCTCTCCACCACCCACCAGCATTGAGGAAATGTTTAAAACAATGTTAGCTAACCAAGCTCAAATGCAAGGATTATGTGAAATTGGCAAGAGACATAAAAATAACCAAGCATAAAGGCGTTAGAGTACCGCCACAACTAGCTGTGAGCTCAAACACTGCCAAGAGGAGGACTACCGAGTGACACCGACCGAATCCCAAGGTGTTAATACGTTGATCACAAAGAGTGGCTTGAGCAACTCAAGGAGGTGGAACCGTAAAGACCACCTCGCAGTCGAGCAAAGTGGAGAAAGATAGGGAACATGATGATAAGAGGGGGAAGGAGAAGGCAAAGCTGAAAGCAGAAAGACCACCACCCCCGTTCCTCAGATTAAAGACAAACACAAGGAGGAAGCTTGTTTCAAAAGGTCATGGAGGTGCTTAAACAGTACATTAATTTACCGTTGGTTGATGTTTTGCGTGGAGTCAAATATGCAAAGTACATAAAAGGCATCGTGGCGAACAAAAGCAACATTGATCTGAGTATGCCACTATGGCGCCATCGAGGAGTGCACTTCCCTGACACCAAAAACAGCTGCCAACAACAAAGCTCAAGGACCCCGGGAGCTTTACAATTCAAACGGCCAATTGGGCAAAGTATCCGGTCATGATTTATGTGATTTGGGAGCGAGCATTAACTTGATGCCGACATCTTGTTCAAGAAGTTGGGTCAGGTCCTAGACCACCTTACAAAGTGATCTTGCGCTAGCGTAATCGCTCTTTTTGGCCGCACTGCCGATGGCATTGCGGGAGGATGTGCCGGTGCAAGTGGGCTCCCCTTATCTTCCCGGTAGATTTCATTGTTCTATATTTTTTTGAGTTCTGGATGCGGAAGTCCCATTTAGTTTGGGACGTCCATTTCTAGCAACTTGAAGAGCTTTGATTGATGTAGCTGTGGTACCAACCATGCGAGCGCATGACAGCGGAGGTATTTGATGCAGGCATGCCCATGAAGCTTCCGACCATATATGAGGAGCTTTCAGCAATCAATGTGCTAAATCAAGTAGAAATTCTTCAGATTGTTGATTCTCGAGATCCATTGGAAAGAGCGTTGATGAGCTTCGATCATTTTAGAGAGATATAGATACTTATGATGGTAAATGTTGAATGAACCAAAGTGGTATCTCAGAAGCATGACTTTCAAATTTTAGTCGAGGTCCCCGGAACCTCATCGAAAACCATCTATTGGAGGAAGCACCAAAACTAGAGTTGAAAACATTGCCTCCCCATTTGAAATATGTCTTTTTGGGGGAAGATGACACCTGTCAGCCATCATCTCCGGGCAGTAATTGACTCGGGAGGCACGTGTAAAGGAAGCATTGGTGGTTTCTCAAAAGGAAGAAAGCAATAATGGGCAGACAGTCGATATTCTGGGTATCAATCCAAACATTTTTGCACAAAATTTCATGGAGACAGGAGTGAAGCTCAATAGAACATCAGCGGAGGTTGAATCCATAACTGCGATGATGTGGTTAGAAAGAAGTAATTAAGTGGCTTTATGCAGTGTGGTCTATCCTATTTCTCGGACAAAGAAATGGGTCACTGTTTGTGTCCTTAAAGAAGGCGAGGAATGACTCGTGGTCACTCAATGAGAAAATGAGTTGATCCCTACACACCGTCACTAGTCAAGCGGATTTGCATGGACTGAGCGGTAAAAGCTCAATGAAGCCCCAAGGAAAGATCACTATCCTATCCCATTCATTGATCGATATTACGATTGACTCGGACAAGGAATATTATTGTTTTCTTATGGGCACCCTAGCTATACAAATAGCCATAGCACCTGAGGACCAAGAGACTACTACATGTCCTTATGGGACATATGTTTAGGGGCGACGGGCTTGGGTTATAATGCACCCACACACTAGGAGATGTATGATAGCCGATCTTTCACGACATGGTAGAAGATTTCATCGAGGTATTTATGGACATTTTTCTACTGCAATTCGTTACACTTGTTTGGCGTAATCTTGACAGAAGTAGTCTCAGGAAGAATTCAACCTTGTACTCAATCAAGAAATGTCATTTCTTAGTCAAGGAGGGTATCGTCCTTGTCCATAAAGTGTCTTTGCAGGTTTGAGGTCGATCGTGCTAAGTTCGAAGTTATTGAAAAGCTACCACCACTTGTGTCGTTGAAGGGTGTTTGCAGTTTTCGGCACGTTAGGTCTACGTGACGCGCTCGTCAAGACCTTCGAAAATTTTCTAGACCAATATATAGGTTGCTAGAAAAGAGGTGAAGTTCGAGTTTGATGATGAAAGTCACAAAGATTCTGAGGAGTTGAAACAGAAATTGATAGAACCACCATCCTTATTTCTCCGAATTGGAACAACCACAACCGATGTGTGATGCAAGCGATGTGGCCGTGGGAACCTGACACAGCTGAGAAGAGAATTTCTATCTCTATTAATTATGAAAGCAAAACACTGGACGCTTCCCAAGTTAATTATACATTCATAGAAAAGGAGATGCTAGCATTGGTGTTCGCGTTTGATAAATCTCAGTCCTATTTGTGGGTTCTGAGTAGTGGTATACCATCATGCAACATTCTAAGATCCTGTCTAACAAGAAGGATGCAAATCCCAAGATCAGATTAGATGGATCTTGTTGTTGCAAGATTTAGACCTAGAGATTAAGGATGTAAAGGAGCGAGAATCAAGTGGCATCACCTATCGCGGGACAAAGCCTGGCCGCATGTGAAGTGAAGGTGACAAAATATCAAAGATAGAGTCTCCTTGATGAGTGCCTTGGCAATAAGGGAAGTTTCAGATCCCTTGGTATGCAGATGGTCAGAATTTGCTATGAGTGAGCCTATCCACCTAGAGGCTATGGCCAGCGCAGAAAAAATTGCGCATGATTCTGCAAAGGGTTTTATTCGGGATGAGTCGTACTTGCTTAAACAGGACCTGATCAAGTGATGAGAAGATGCCTCCCGGAGAGCCAGATTGCAGAAGTTTTGGAGGAGTTGTCACTTTCATTGTATGGAGGCACCACTGAGGGTTAGCGGACAGCTTAAGGTACTAATACGTGTTTCTTTGGCCTCTACACCGTTTGGAGACTCTATGGCATACGCCAAATGTGTGATAGATGTCAAAGGATGTGCACAATTGGTAAGGTAAGAGATGTCACTATAAAGATATACTAGAAGTGGAGATCTTTGATATGGGGCATAGATCAGGCCCGTTCCTTAATCGTCATTTGGTAATCGTTGTATCTCAGGGCCGCTGATTGGTGTATCAAAGTGCGGGTTGAAGCAAGCAAATGCTGCCCCAGAATGACAACAAAGCATGGTAACAAAATTTGTGAAAAAGCATATTTTCACAAGGTTCGGGACACCCCGAGCCATTATCATGATGAGGGGCTCATTTTTTGAATGCAAGTTTCAAGAACTTCAGTTAGCTAAGTATGGGGTGCTGCCTCACAAGGTAGCAACAGCCATATCATCCCCCAAACTAGTCGGGGCAAGTGGAGGTGTCGAACAGAGAAGTGAAGAAGATTCTCTAGAAAATAGTGAATGCACAACGTAGTGATTGGTCAAGCAAATCTCGACGATGCGTTGTGGGCTTATAGAACCGCTTACAAGACACCAATTGGGACTTCTCCATACAGATTGGTCTATGGAAAGGCGTGTCATCTGCTTGTGGAGCTAGAACACCGAGCTTTCGGGGCCGTGGACCTGAACATGGATCTAGAGCTAGCGGGTAAGAGAGGCTGATGCAACTCAGCGAATTTCGTTGGCATGCTTATGAAAGTGCCAAGTGCTATAAAGAGAAAATAAAGAGGTGGCACGATAAGCATATGGTGCATCGGATATTTGAACCGGTGCAGAAAGTATTGCTTTTCAATTCAAGATTGAGGTTGCTTCTAGGGAAATTATGGTCCAAATGGTCGTGGCCGTTGAGGTAGTGGGAGAATGACCTCTGCACGGGGCAAGGGAGTTGTGGCAAGAAGATCAAGTGCCACGTTCTGGTTAATGGGCAGCGTTAGGCATTACTAGGTGAGGACGTGACTGTTATAGATGTCCAGCACTATAGAGGATGATTGAGCGTAAGTGACGCGAGCCGCGACTGCAAACCAGGCGCCGCACGGGAGGCAACCCGCAGGAAATTGTTGTAACAAACATGAGTAGAATTAGTTGACAAAAATAAAAATAAAATAAAAAATATTTTTTTGCGTTGAAACCTATGAATTATAAACAATTTATTGTGGTGAAATGACTTGTGGTGGACGAAGGACAAAATGCAAAGAAGCTTGAAAGGAAAAAAAAATCGAGCAGAAAAATAAAAGTGGCATGACAAAGGAGCCCACGCGATGGCCCGTGTCATGGAGAGGAGGTGTGCCCGCTGCCACCCCTCCGTGACACGTTGCAGCCTATTTCAGAATTTTGTAGTAATTAGAACGGCCATGGCACCTGTGTTACGAGAGGGTGCTCCGTGTTACCCTCCTCCGTGACACGTTTGTGTTATTTCGCGTAAGGTCACACCTCGGCCAACGGGTAACCCATGCTTAAAAAATGACTTTTAAAACTGACTTCAATTTTTCCTTATTTTCCATACCCTCCGCGATCAACACCCCAAATTCCCTTCTCCCCCAAGTGACATGGACCCCAGTACAGTTTTCTTCAAGTTTTCTTCGATTTCACTGGATTAAAGTTATGTTCTTGAACTTAACCTCATTTTTGCCAATTTCTACTCCTGAACGTGTGAGGTGAGTAAACCTGCCCTAAGTGCAAATTAAGCGTGAACTATTTGTTATGATTTATCGATGTTCATAGTATCGTTGTGAGTATATGAACCATGAATGCATGTTTTATTAAATTTTTAAGTAAATTGGTAGCTAGGCTGGAATTTAATAGAAGAAGACTAAATTTGTTTGAAATGTGAAAAAATTGGTTGTATGTTAGTGATGAATTATGTTGTGATTAATGTTGAATATGATAAGTAGACAAGGAATTTCGGAAAAATGAAATTGGTGAATCGCATAGGTTGTTGAGAACAAAAATTTGGCTAGTGCTATGATGATGTAATGGAATCGATGCATATATTGTTATTCTGTAGAGTGTACGAAGTCTAAGTAGTACATAGTAATTATTCCATTGAATTATATGAAGGCATTAAGCATGTTGAATGTAAAGATTTCAGAATCATGAATGTCTTGCCGAATTGTTTTAATTATGCTAAAGACTATGTGGGGTGACCCAATTAAACCCAACCTTAGTTGTAGCTAGTTATGATTTGAATAACATTGGGATTTTTTATGGTTAAATGTGCAGGAACAATGTCGGCGTACAAGATAAAGGAAAGGGAGCGTCCACATCGAGTACCAGAGGAAACGAGAAAGATTGGGAACAGCTTAGCTCCAGCAGCACCGCCGGTTCCGCGAGGCCAACGTCGACAATACCTGAACCCGGGAGCAGTGACCGATGAAGGGAAGAAATGGCATGCAAAACACAAAGAAACCAAATACTTCCAGAGGAGCAAATTGCAAGGGAACCGCTAGCATTGAGAATTCCCGAGGATCGTACACCGGATTGACACCGCCTGCCGAACTTCATCTTCGAGCCTAGGAGTGCAATCTCCATCCGATTCGGGGAGTTCTATGCCAACCGGGAACCCGACTCCTCCGTTAGCCTCACACCGTCAAAATCGTAAGGTGTTGTCGCTTTGAGCCCCATCACCCGAATGCTATATTGGGGGCGCGGATACAGACGCCCATGTACGCCGACAGCTGAACATAACTCCACCTTTTATGCGGACATCGCACACACTCTATGTGGAGCCCGTTCGACAGCACCTATGGAGCTGTGCACAAGGAGAGGCTACCATCGACACCGCCTTACTCGATGAACAGTGGAATGGATATGGCTAAAAATTGTGTGTTTCCTTGATCCCGGGGTGCACATGACAGATGTGACCCGGGATCGAGGGTGCCGGTGTATGCCCGATGAAAGGGCTTGAGATAAATGTTGGGGCTAAAGTGATCATCTCCGCCATGAAGAGAGCCCGTTTGCACTGAAGGGCAATGTGCACGGGGTTCAAAGGGTTTGCTTACCACGTTCCCGAGGGGCCATGATATCAAGGAAGATAGCCTGATTACATCCCGCAAATTGAGTGTGCGTGCCTTGGATGTCACCAAAACCAAGGCACCCGACACTACCATGGGCCTGCTCACACTATCCGAGCGACATGCTTGGGATGATCGCATATGGCCCACATGTACGGGATGCAGATGTCGTTAGCTGCGCATAGGGCGGGAGGCTAGCAACAGAGGATGAGCTTTGGCGTACTGACTTGGATTACCCCAAGAGAAATGCCCGGGCTCTATGCGTAGTGGGGCCAGCACGTGAGAGCCTGGGTGAGGATGATGATGTCCCCACCGATGAGGAGACACACCGTGAGGACTCGCATGTTGAGTCAGACGAGACGGCGGGGGCGATTCGGATATGGGAGAGAGGCAGGCAACGGCACTCGATGAAGAAGTTGAATACTGGGAGCTGATCAGAGTTTCACCACCTACCTTTGTGATATGTTGAATTATGTGAACACCGACGTGTTCTGCTATGTGGGGTGGGAGTAGTTAGGTGCCGCTTCTTTTTTGTTGTTTATGTTTATGTCTTGTGTTGTTGTGCTTGTGCAAAAATGTGACCCCGTGATTTTGTGTGGTATGTTCTATAATGTATCTGGTGTTGTAATGAATGTTAAGTCGTTGTGTGTTGTGTTGAGCCGTTGTTAGTTGTTGTTGGCTGGTTGTGTAAATATTTTTTTTTCTATCGAAATTATTGATATTTTAAAATTTTTTGTTGAAATTTTTATGATTGGGTTTCTCGCGTTTGTTTTCTGCTTTTACCGAGAATAGTCCTATTAAACCGAAGTCGTAAATAGTGACCGCTCCCTATGATGGGATGGATGAAGACTGCCTTAAGGAAAATGTAGTCATAGGAGTAGTTTTTCTTTCCTTTTATTTTCTTTCTTTTTGTTTGTTTCCCAAACGTGTCGCTACTTCATGGTTCGAAATTCTTGTTACGTGTTGTACATGATAGTAAGAATGCAAAAGGTGATCCATATGAAAAGCATGCAAAGGTGTAAACATGTTGTGATACCTAGGCTATAGAGTTCGATTCGGTGATCGAGGCTTAATGTTGAATTCTTGTAATTAGCTGATTGAAGAGTCTCAGGAATATGTCTTGAGTTGAGCATGTGCAATGTGTGAGGTGAGGTTTGATTATTCCATGTTATTGTGAAGTGTCTAGAACTTGCCCGTGTGTGTAATTTAAACGAAATGAAGGATGTGTATTGCAGGTGAAAGGATGTAGGCATTTCTTTGATTAAACCGAAAGTTTTTCCATTATCATACCTACCTTGAATGTACATCCTAGTTAGCCCCATTGAGCCTTTAGCCCATTTTTTCTCTTTCTTTGAAGAGGTACAAACCGAGCTTAATCCCTCTTTTCATTTGCCGTGAATTTGATCCAAAACTCTAAGCGCTAGAGAAAAACAATTTTCAATAAAGCAGTAAAGGAGTGAGAATTGTGGAAAGAAAGGAAAAGCGGAAGTGGTTAAAGTTAAAGAAAAGGTCAAAGGTGCACTTGCTGAAATTAAATAAAAATAAAGATGTATAACTAATCTTTGTTATTAAGTTTATGTGCTTAAATAAATGGAAACAAAAATAAAGAAAAACATCAAGAATGAGAGGATGAAGGAAGACACAATGCCCATAATGATGGTGTATTGAAAAAAGCTTAAGGAAGCTAGTTTCTATTATTGATTAGCCCAGTATTTGTTTTCACCCTTAGCTAACATTACAACCCGTTAAGTCCTACGTGATCTTACATCACGCGTTCTTATATTAGTGGAGTAATACACTAGAGGAAAGCCTATGGTTCATGACATGATACATGTCAATTCTTTGGGAGAGAGAGCAAAATCGTGTTCATATGCCCCTACATGTAATGCTTTGGAAATCATATGAGTGTAAATGGGGATATTCTCTTGTGTTGTGAGGGCACATGCTTGACGAGAGTTAAAATTTCTGTGTCGGATGTGTTGTCAGTTGATTTGCATGAGCTTGCCAAGACGAGAGTCTTATTGAGGTTAAGAGGTCTTAATGTGGTATGTCATTGTATTGATGAGACCATGCATGTTTTCTTGATGATTTGCTATATTAAATAATCAGTATAGCCGTACCCTGAATTGTCAAGCCAAAGTAGCTATGTGTGGGTGAAATTGCATGAGACGTGAGAGTATTGTTCGAGGACAAATAAGGATTTAAGTGTGTGGGTTATCTGGGCAGAATTACATGCCCAAGTGATACTTAGATGCTTCATTTCGTCTTTTTTATCTATCGCTATGTGTGCATTCTCATGTGATTTGTAGTTAAAAATGTAAATTTATACTAACCAACATGATTAGTGTTGTTTTAAGTTGTGCAAAAAGGAATTTTGGGAAGCTAAGATACATGTTGGTAAAAATCTAGAATGGACTAAAGGAGTGGAAAAGGTCAAGGAAGAGCAACAAAAATAAGGGCTCGCGATGGAGCCGTGTCACGCCCGTCATCGTGGAGGCATTCTGCCTGGTGACTTAAGTTTGGCCATTTCCGCTGAAGGCTCATACTTCGTGGACACGGAGGTAATGCCACGCAATGCAAGCCATGGCACGTTGAGTACAATTACGTGGACATCAATTAGCAGGTGCACAATTGCACCGTGGCACGTTGGCCAGGCTCCGCGATGCAAGTCGTGGCACCGCCGAGGTTAAATTGCCGAGGAGCCTAATTCCGTAGAGGGTCCGCGACACTCGCGGCAGTGGAGTGCTCCGCGATACAACTGCTCCAGCTGTTTCTTATTCCGGAAAAATTCTCAATAGTATAAATAGCACACTTAGGTTTATTTTTAAATATTCGACTTGGTTGAGCAAGAACGTGGGTTGCTGCATTTGAGGGGATGAAAATTTAGGTTTTTCATCTCTTTCTTTATCTCACTGTTTAGACATGATTTATACTCATTTGATGATGTTTAATCCATAAATGAGCGGCTAAATTCACTTTAAGTTAAGGTTAAGAACAATTGTAGTGAAATGTAATTGTTGATCATTTTAGTTTTTATCTTTTTCTTCAATTGTTGTTCTATCAATTCTGTTCTTAATGCATTAATGTTTGGCCATTGTTAATGTATATCTAAAAATCCAATTTTAATTTTGAAAGGAAAGAAATTGAAAGTTGTGAATTGGTAGGATATGACCTCTTCGTTTGGAAAATTGAGAATTGATTTACATTCAGAATAGAAATATATTCGAGTCTTATTAGTCAATTAAGGAATCGGTAATTTATGGCTAGATCATGAAATTCTTTTATCACTGAAATGTAGATTGAAGGTTCATGATTCTTAAGTTGGATAGGAGACGAAAGTTCCAATCCATAGGCAATAATTCTTGACTAGCAACCGAAGGAAAGATTAGCTTAATTGAATTGATAAATTAATTCCCCGCATGCCTGCTTTTAACCTCAGCATGCCTATTACATATATCAGTAATTAATTTTTATAATTTTGTCTTAGATTCGTATTGATTAGGAAACTATACTCTCAAAATCTTATTTAAATTGTTGTATGCATTCTTAAAGTTATAGTTCATTAACACTTAAGTTAATTAGTACCTTAGTTCAGTCCCTGTGGGATCGATACTTGGCTTACTTAAGCCACTTTACTACTTGTTCGACCACGCGCACTTGCGTGTAGTTACCAAACGCCCGAACAGTTAACATGTTAGACGAAAATCATAATATATATATGGTTATGCTTACATTCAAATTACGCACTAAAGCGGCAAGGATTGCCTTTAGAAAGTCGTTATATGTTTATTAGAGCTCTTGAGTTATCTAGACCTCCAAAGAATTTCTTAAGACTTTAAGTTGACACGTCGCATGTTCTTTGAAAGTTGTAGATGTGTAAGGAACTAAACCTAAGTGTAAAAGTTGAGGCGCTAGTAGCAAAGGAGAGATAAGAGTAAATGTTAGACCTTTTAAGGTAATATGTGAGGAATATGCCTTCTTTCTGTAGTTGATATCAAGAACCTTTGAGCAACGTTAAAATATGAGCAAGACGAGTTTAAGAGACAAGGTGTGCAATTAGGTAAGAAGGTAAGTGCGTACAAGAATAGCTGGAATAGTGAACACGAGAGTAAAAAATTAGGTAGGGAGTGACGAATCCTGTTTGGAAAAGAATTTAAGATGAATACGAAAAGTAGAGCTAAAGGTTGTTAAATTTGATGATAAGTGTTAC